>VOMN01032893.1:0-18426 GCA_014899125.1 Orchestia grillus | reverse complement strand
GATGGCTTACGTGGGCCGGCGAATATGTCCGCAAGATAATTCCTGGGGTACATATACTTATAAAACAAAATCTGACATATTTTTCACACATTATAATCCTGTTTCGATTGAATTTTCTCAATCTTAGGTTTCGTTCTGTCGACGTAAGCTATTTACCGAAGCGTATGTGATCAGCCCAAATTTTACGTTGGTTGTTGACTTGAAATGCATGCAGCTTAATTAAGAGCGTGGTAGCTTAATTTGATGATAAATTAAGAAACTCAGTGTTTTTTTCAACTTTTACTTTTAATAGATCCTGGGCCCCCTTTATTCTAACAAATTCAAATTTTAGGGGTTCATGCAACGTGATAAACTATGCATCGTCAATATTTTAATATTTTAAGCGAGGAATTTCTCGCGGAACTCGTAAAAAAGATTACTGCTATGTTGAAACAAGTTACGTTATTAAAAATGAACTGAACGTTCGCTAAAGAAATTGTTGTGAACAAAACTGCTCATGTTCTACATAAACAAGTCGTAAATAAATTACACTCGAGGGCTTGCAATGACATGGCAGCGGCAGTCGCGCACCTCACAAGAGGAAAACATATGGCAGAGACGGCTTGCAAGATGCCGCGGACGATAGGGTTCCCCTCCTTCGATAATCGTTTGATCCGAGAGCGAGAAAAAATTCAATGAATAATTAGCCCGAGGCTAACTTATTAAGACGAGCCTAATTTGCAACCAGAGCCCTGCCCTAAATTAGGCTTTTTGTTTACCTTGCCAGATTAGAGGCGACGGCACGCCTGCGGAGCTACGTCGCTAGTGTGCAAAACTCTAGATTTTGGAGCGGCTCTAACCCTATATGGATCACTGCTTGGTGTCACTTGTCACGGAATGGAGCTGTAAGAATATGAGACAATTTGTGTGCTTCATCGAAAACATTTAGGTACGTAGCGCGTTCATTTAGACTCATGCTTCGTTGAAGTGCACTTCATTTGGAGTTCATTAATAACTTATTCTTGAAAGAATATCAACGAGAGAGAATATAAATTTCCATATCAAAGAGAGGAATCAGAAATAATTCATGCTCATTGGAGGGGATATTACAAGTGAAAGTTGTTTTCAATACCGCCAAGTACACCGTAACATGTAAGCTTCCCATTTGATCGACATTTGATCGATTCTGAACTCATTATCAACAAAGATTTTAAAAACAAACACAACTTTGGCACTTATCAAGCACACACTTCCAGAAGAAACGAACGACATTTTCTAAGAAGAGAAACTTCGACAGGGCAGTGACTTCAAGCATACCAAACCCCTTTTGACGACTTCGAATGTTTACCAATACATGTGAGAACACCAGCCAGCCACGGGTCCCAAGAGGCACGTGCTGGAGAGGGGCCAGGAGACGCTCATCAAAAGCAAGCAACGCACCTCACGCGCTCGCTCAGTCACCGCGCTGGCTGCAGCAATCAAGATGCGATCGCCGAAAGACCTTGGTACGTGACCCCTCATTGGTTATTCCGGCCTGACCCTGAAGTAATCCAGGGAATCATAATGCTTTCGTGACACACACCTTTCGCTACGTGACCTGCCATTGGCTGGGCGCGCGAGTGTGCCTGCGAATGGCAATAGGCCGACGTGCGTGCGTCAGCTGATGTGCGACGTGGACAGCAAGCAGGGCAACCACCTCGACTGGGGCGGGGGTTCAACCTGGCAGTTAGACTGAGCGTTTTTTCGTAATCTGTTTTCACGCGAGTTTTTGCTTCGAATCACAGACTAGATAATATAATTCCTGATTCAATGAAAATTCGTATTAACAAGCTACAATTTGTCTTTTTTGTTAACAGAAAATTGATGTCATTGTAATAACTGAATTTCAGATTTTCCATAAAGCAATTCAATACACCTGCGTATAATTTAATAGTGTGATTACTGAGCACGGCACGTCACAGAAAATAAACCCCCTACGAACTAGAGAGGTGAGACAGAATCAATATCGTCACCTTCTTTTCTGGCTGTTCAACGAACCAGAAGCGTTAACCTGCCCGCGTGGAAGCACCGCTACTTTTATCCAATTCCTTGACGTAGGGTAACAACAATGTACTGCACATTAGTAATTTGCTGTGGAACTGAATAGAGATACTGAAATCAACCTACAGAGGTCATAAGCAGAATCAGAGAACGCAAGTAAAATTGCAGCCCGGAACACATTCAGAGTACATACCGTAAGCTACTGTCAAACTATGAAATCGAATTAGAACGTGACGTCGAGTGCAGGAGGAAGTGCGTCCAGAGGCAGGAGATACACGAGACAGCAAGGGGCAGCAGGTACAAGCTAGACAGTCTGACCTCAAGCACTGCCAAATTCAAGTGGGAGTACGTGCAACACCTCGTGGAGTGCATACCCTGATGCTGGCGTGTAAACTTTAATCCTGCCAGAAAATCAAAAAAGCACATGCATTTAAAATCAACTAAGAAAATCGTTGTCGTTTTTGTCCAGCGCCTCATCATTTTTATGCCAGTCGTGCGCATGACCTCGATGTTAACTTGAACGTCACTCTCAGACGACCAGGTTCTGCGTCTTGTCATGTTGATGCCAGCCGCCACGGAGGTACTCATGCTGACGTCAGCAGCCATGAGGTGCTCACATTGACGTCAGTAGCCACTGAGGGGTTCGCGCTGACGTTAACAGCCACTGAGGGGCTCACGCTGACGTCAACAGACACTGAAGTGCTCACATTGACGTCAGTAGCCCCTGAGGGGCTCACGCTGACGTCAACAGACACTGAAGTACTCATACATCTCACGAGAACAAACGAGAGACTTCGGATCGAGAATCATTGAGTGAGCCACGTGTAAGTTCTACATTTAGAAAGGACTACAATTATACTGCATCAACTTGAATGATGATTTACACATCAGTCAATTTCAGGCAATTAGGATATCAAGTCCTAAATCAAAATTTATTCCTCAGAGTTGAACTAATATGCTATACTATGAGTGTGATACTGAGATACTGAAGGCACTACTATTTATGATGTTTATTTGGAGCTCAGATTACAGAAGTTAACCAATTAATGATTCGATTGAAAAGGATAGGTGAAATTCTGAATGAATTTTTTGGGCTGGACAGATGTTCCTGCATTTCCCTGTTCTGATGTTTGATAGCCTGACGAACGTGCCTTGTGAGACGCTCAGCGAGCGAATAGCAAGGCAGACCGGCAGCTGGAAGATGCCTCGCACTGCACGTGCTTCAGCTTTTCGCAGGTGGGGGCACAGGCTAATGCGCTTGCGCTGTCTCTCAGAACAAGCAATTTTATTGTCTTGCTGCGACGATGTGTTATTGGTCTCAAGCGATCACTGCTCAGCTTCGATTGAGGTTTGAGTACTGCCTTCTATACAGGAGATTTTTGGTTCGATTACGCGGGTGCACGCTAGGCTGATTTTCCTGTAGTCACGGAGTGCTTTGCTTGGGAGAGGAAGATGGAACATCACATGCACACATTACATAACACACAACACACGGCGCACAGCGTACAGTGCACGAATGCAACACTTAGGGAACAGCACACTACACACACCGCACAGTATACAACAGAGTGCACATCACTCCACACTCTTCAAACAGTATACAGCAATCAGCAAACAGTACACAACACAGAGCCCACAGTCCATGGTACGCACCACACAGCACAGAACACACAACACGCACTACACAACACACAATACAAAGCACACAGCACACTACTCAGTACCCCGCACACAGTACTCAACACGCAGCACACTGCACACAGCAGCTGTGCGAGGAAGAACCGTTATTTTGAGTCGCTATTTTCTTGGCATTGTGATGGCGTCATAAAGCGACTCTGGCGTGCGCGTGACCGCCATGGTGAGCGTGGGGCTGCGGGGGGCAGCAGCGGCAAGATTGGGGGGCTCGAAGCTGGGGGGCTCGAGGACTGACAGACTGGGGGACTGGTTGGTGGAGGACTGTAGATGAAGACAAGTCTGGGGGTCTGGACACGGGAGGACTGATTGATGACGGACTGCAGGCAGGGACTGGAGGTCTGGAAACTGAAGGACTGGGTTTCTGGGGACTGGGGAACTGAGGACTGGAGAACCAAAAACTGGGAGATTAGGGGACTGAGGGTTGGAGTACTGGGAAATAGGGGCTAGGGGACTGGGAACTGGAGGACCGGAGGACTGGGGGGAGCTGGGAGCTGGAGGTTTGGAGACTGGGGACAGGGTGATTGGGAACTGGGGGACTGCAGGCTTGCAGTGAGTTGGTAATGCTGCCACATTATGCTGGATTGGGCTATGGTGCCGTGTTTGCTAGTGTACCGAGCATGGACGCTTCAAACTATGAGGCTAACAAAAAGAAAAGCTTCGCCTAAACAATCATAGGTGAAAGTTTAGTCTTAACCCATGCTAGTCTTAATTCGAACTCATCTCCGTGCCACAGCTTACTTAACCCTTTACCGTTCATATGGATGTCAAATTCGCTTTCATGAAGATGTTCCTCGTTTTCAATAAGTAGCGAAATGTAGCCTTATTGGCAAAATAATTTGGTCGGTAAAGGGTTAACACGACCTTCCAGCACTGTGAGCTCCCTCGGAAGTTTACCTTGACCGTTGTGAAGAGACCTGGGGTGTGAGTGCGTCGGGCTCAAAAATTTCGTGAGTCAATATTTCCGTCGTAAAATTAAGAAAAAAAATCTTGCAATGAACTTCAGAAGCCGCGCTCTAAGTGCAAGCCCGTTTTGCAGTCTCGTGGGTGGGCATTACGTCCCTAGTGTATATTTGCTGTGGACAACATTAGCTGGGCAGTTCTGTGGTTGTAGTTGTCAAGACAAGCGTGACTGCACCAGGGTAGCAGCTGGCAAAACAACTGCAACCCCACCTTGGTAAGAGCTGCCAAAGTAAGCCTGATCTTCGTACACCCTGATTAGCATTGCTGAACAAACATAATATTTGGTTCTGCAGCAAAATTTTCAAAGCCTGTCAGACTTACGGCATTACGAACAATTGCGCAAAGTATGAGCACTTTCTTACCATGCCACGTTATTCGACAATTGTTCTTCATGAAGAAATGTTGATGTTCTTGTGATTGGCCTGAAGGGCCACCTCGCAGACTGCTATCGAAGTACTTCACTCGAAATCAAGAGGTAATAGCAAAAATATTGAAGTGGGACGTAAATTACGTACGGCTGCGTCCGAGATAAATAAAGCATGTTACGTATATGTCTTTCATACATAGCAAAAGCTTAAAAAATCAACGAATAGAAAAGCTAATATAGCAAATACAGCGTCAAAAAAGTCAACCTGACATTCCATTTTAGACCCCAGAATGGTGACTGTAGACCCCACGCACGAGCTGAGGCCGCCGCCACACAAGCAGCACCGAGATGAGGCATCGGGCAGCCTCTGGCACACGGGGCCCAGCCCCAGGGACCGTGATCAATACCGAGGGCTGTGCCCCCCGCTTGTCCGCGCCGGGTGGGGGCTAGAGCCCGGGCACCCGAACGTTGCCTCAGCATCGCTCCGCCCCTGCTCAAGGAACACTTGGATTTCTTTACCCCTCATGTTCATGTTTTGCAGGGCGTGGAAACTGAAAGTGTTGAATAAAGAAACCTGCTTGCATTTCTCCCGTCTGTAAGTATATGAGAATGCGGCTCGGAGCTGGCGCTAGTGCTTGAGCGTGGCCCGCCGCCGTCACACTGGAGAAGTTTGGGCCATTTTGTCTGACGGAGAATGAGGACAAAACGCTCTATTCCAAAGTCAATAAGGTCGACATAACTATTGGAATTATAGTTGATGGTAAACAAAAGCTGTTATTTTAAGCAGTTTCCATTTTGTAATGCTTTTTTACAAGAATAATGAATCCCTGAAATACGAGTGAAAGAATACATTTAGGACGATAAAAATGAACCAAGAGAATTTGTCACATTTATCAGTATATTCAAACATTTATGATCGAAATACATTTGGGGTTTGCATGAGAGCATAATAATAATTGCTGCGATGTTAACTGAAAGTTTAGAATTTTTAAGCTGAGTGCTACGTCATGAGTAAAATATCACTCGGCTAGTCTGATGAATACTGATCCGAAAGCATGTAACTATACACACGTTACAATAGTACGTTCGAGGTACCTTGTTCATCCTCAGCAAAGTTATGCGTGCTTCTGCGTGTGCACGGCGCTTGTAAGGCATTGCTCGATGAAATGCCTGAGGTAATTTCCTAGTCGTGGAGGGAACTTTTTCGCAAACTATTTCGTATGGTCCCTGTTATTGGTTGACTGAAATCAGTTGGTCACAATATCAACTCGAACGCCTATTAGGGGTACACGTACTTCTCGTTTACAATTGAAAAAAACTAATATAAATCGGAAATGGTGTCGCATGGAGTACCAGGGAGTTGAAGAGCTGACTGCGTAGCGTGATGCAGTACAATCAGAGGCTTCTGAGCCTTATTGCTTGCTTGTTTCGTTCTAGAATTTCTACGCATAGTGTGGGACACGCGCACTCAAGAAGCGAGGCAGTATAATATAATAATATAACAAAACTAAAATAATGCATAGAAGAAAAATACTGGTAGGCACGAGAGCGAAGCTTGGTTAACTTCCAAGTTCTTGTGTCCTCGATTTCTATATTAAAATTATTCACTCCATCTTATTGCCGTTACTTAGGGTCAGGTTTGAGTTTGTTGAGCTGAAATGACCGTAACTTGGTGGTTCGGCCGATCACGGGCGGGCGGCAATAGCATAAGAATGCAACGAGGTTCCTTGGTATAAAACACGATAGCTCCCTGACCACGTCAGCATCCTGCGTCGGAAAGTAATCGAGCTTTTACGTCGAAGCCCTTCCCTGGCAGAAAATGATGCAATTTCAGTAAAGATACCGTGAAAAAGTAAAAGAGTTGTGTTTCAAAAAAGTAATATTCGTGCTCAACGATTTTACTCCCCATTTTTGGTGTTCATCAAGTGAAGAGTTATTACTTCGTTTTGCAGGAGATGTAAGAAGAAAATCCCAGGAGAAAAGGTCTCTCGACCCCCGATGTCTTTCTCCATGAATCCTAACAAGAATATCACCAACCACCTATCCCTGAACACGATGAAGGCACCAATGTTCCAGTGCCTTCTCTTATTGTGAGACCAAGCGAGCGGAAACTTATCACTAGTCGTAGCACTAATTCGCTCCTGCCTCCCCGAACCCTCGGTAATTATCATCTGTGAATGCTTGACCCAAGTCTGGAGTGAGCCGCTCCAATATCCAGAAAATGCTCCGTAACTCCCCCCACAATTATCATCTCTCGCCAATAAAAGCTTCCATCGGCACAGTGAGCCCCAGCAATAAAGATCGACACGTCGAGGTCCCCTCTGGGCGCTAATTGTTTCTTCAAGGCGTCTTCGTTGCTGGAACAATTAAATGCATCGTTGGGTCACGCGCTCCGCCGGAGTCGTGGTTATTAGGCGCCGCTTAAAGGGCACTTAGTCTCCATGAGAGCGCTCCTCGGATGCTTGCTCAGCTTCGATGGAGTGCTCACTGCCGTCCTTTAACTTGATGGTTTTACGAACGCCCTGCTCATTGTGTGGGAGTGTTACCGCTCGGTTGAGGATGGGAGGATGTCAAGAGCAGACCCAACAAATGGACATTTCTGTGAGCTCGACGGTGAACTTAACCTAAAACTCTGGCAACTGCATTCATCTACCTGGACTTGGCCGTTTGAGAGAACAATGTGTTGGGCTGTGAAAGAAAGCAAGTGGACGAAGAGCATTGAGTCGTTTTCAGCCTTATAACCCAATTTAAATGTATGTATTTTGGATAAAATGAAAATATAAACACTTATTTGGGTTTCCTCTACGACAATAAGAACAAAATAAGTTATTAGAAAGGTAATCTGTGTATAATAAGCATTTGTACACATTTGAGTTATCAGTTTGACGCAGTGCATTTGAGCTGTTACTTTACTTAATTGAAGAGAACTGTAAAACACACTCATTAGTATTTACATCATTTAAAATATCGAAGGAAAAGAATTTGGATCAAACCTAGATATCGATTACACTTTCATCATAATGCATCGCTGATAATATAAAGACCGTACTAAAGTTTTTATAAAACTTCACGCAACGGGAAAATTATACGAGTATTCACTTACGGTCTTGAGAGGATACGTACTATCTGTACACTACGGAATGAGGGGAACTCAACTAACGAATTTTCAACAGTTTTAAGAAAGCAAAGTTCAAGGTCCTATAATTTTCTTCTTAGAAAGGACATAATTTTCGAGTAGATTTTCATCGCCAAAGAAATAGCTTTGCGCCATTACCTAGCTCCATAGGTTTCAAAACCTCTCAGGTGACTGCAGTTCTTTGATGAAACTCGAATGTGTGCATGTTTGCGCTGGGGGCAACGTACGATGCAAGCATTCAGCTAGAGAGACCAGGGACGAACTGTCCCATGAAGCGACCAAATTTGACACGACGGTAAAGCGCCGGAGTACGAATTATTCGCCAGTGTGGCACATCAATTTACTCGTGGGGCTGGAACATTATAAAAATATCAAGGGCCTTTTTCGTTTTCAGCTCTAATCATCTCAACGGGAGGGAAGCAAAAATGTTAATCGCTGAATAAAAACTCTGAGTCATTAATACCTTCAGCGAAGAGCACCACAGAATAATAATTTGAACCCTGAAGAATATCGCAGAATTGCCAAACCTGCATGAGGAACATTGGTGGCACTCATAGGCACAAATTTTTCCCAATGGAATACTGATTTTCAGTTCAAAATTAAGAGCGTGCTATTGAAGAAATCATACCGCTGATGAAATCATAAAAAATGCTCATGAAACTATTTACAGCACCTGAAATAGTTTTTTGTGAAAAATCAGCCGCTCATCCTACACGGACGTATGACAACTCTCATTGACCAAAGAGTGTAGAGAAAAAGTGAATAAATTCAGTGAAAATATTTTTTTTCAGGTTACTTAGTTTGATCATCGATTTGGTGATCGAGTAGTATTAGATCACTGTATCTTGACTAAAATATTTATAAGAAATGGCATTCGAATATTCGTGGCAGCTAAGCGAATTAAGCATTCACTAGCACCTTGCATCATTTGATCGATTGAAAGGTTTTGAAACAAGAGAACTAACAACATTTTTCTGTGAAGAAATTTTTGTTCGCAAGTGTAAAGCTCTGTACATTTTAGACAAAGGCTTGAGTGCCAAGTGTCCAGAGGACCATCTCTGGCCATGCATAAGTAAAGCCATAGAGACACTGCAGCTAGCTGTGTTGTTGCCTGCCACTGGCTGTTTTCCACAAGCGCGGAGGCGCAGGAAGCGCTCAGAGAGAGGGTGGCGTCATGTCATTATATCAGAGAGCGGCAAAGTTTCCCCATAGCAGCGGGAAGTGCGTTCCTCCGGCTCAGTTTTTACAGCTTTTAGAGCTTCAAACTGCCCCACCGAGATACTCTTAGCTCGACACTAGCCTCCCGGAGTTCTGCTCGCTGCCATCCACTCGTGCTTCATGTACCACCGAGACTAGCTGCGGCCAGCTCAGCGAGACCGACTAGATGAAAACATGTAGGGCAAGGCTTGCTAATGTCGCTGATTGAAGCATGCCCGTGTCTGAACGTGGAATTGTAATTTTTTTCAAGAGTGCAAATTGAGAAAGTAGTGATTGGTAACACGAAATTGGGCTATCCACATATTTCTGTCGTGGGGTCATCGTTGGTCATGAATGAGAGAGGATTCCATCTCTGCATTGTTTTTCAGGTTCATCGACTACACATGTAATTTCAGTAATTGAGGGACGATCATCATTGTGTTCAGAGCTGCAAAACACTAATTTTAGTAATTACAATTATTTCTTCACGATCTCGAATTCCAGGACAGAAAAATAAAGTTTAACATCATCACGATTGGGTTTAAACGATCGATCACATGCAGCAGAACTAAACAATCCTACTCTACAGGGCCCCAATGGCATCAAAATCTACGTCAGAAATATCAAAACTCTACCTCAGAAATCTCCTTGACCCACATAGCTGCATGACAATCTTGAATAGCCGCACAATCGTTACTCCTACATCAACACCCATCAATCACCAGCCGAAAATCTTCACACCGCCCACATACCAGACAATCAGGCGTCAGTCTCCTGAAGTCCAAGTCGCAAGCAGGGCAGCACAGGCGGCAAGTGCCTATGCTCCCTTCCATTGCGCAAATTTACGATCGTTTCGGAATCTGGGTGAGTATCTGTAAACAAGAAGAGTATCGATTTATCTATTAGGTTGATCGAGTGCAGGGCGCAGTACGAGTCCCAGAGGTGCGGCGAGGTGTCCTAACTTGCACTTACGAGAGGGAGAACTCCTGCAACCACCGCCACTTTCCCTAGTCCTCGAATTCTGGAGTCTTCTGCCGCACTGCCAGCGGCTGCGTCCTGAACTTGAGCTGCGTGCACAGGGACCATGTGACTTTGAAACTTCTAACGAACTCTTGACAAGAGAATTTTATTCTTCGTAGTAGAAACACTAAGAGTATATTTAGAAGATTATTGTATTCGAAGCGCTGTAAATTTGTAGACCAAGAAGCAATTCTTTTCGGATACTTATCCCAAAATTTGAACTAAGAAACATTGCAACGATATTCTAGTTTTATCTCTTGAAGCTCATCTTAGACTCATGTTCAGTTGGCTCCCATGCCACTTCAAGGTTTCTATATAGTCTATCAACGCAAAAAGAATCAGTAGTAAAAGATAGCTAAGACTCGTTGACCAGCTCTTGCTTTCATTCCATTTCTTTACTCCTGACGGGAATTTCTACGTCTCTCAGGTAGGCCCTTTTTCATAATACATCGCTATTTATTTCAATTTGTATTTGTAAAATTAGTACCCATGACGGAGATCTCTACCGTACACATTTGAGAAGTAAATGACTTGTGCAGACTTGAGTGCGAAAGCACACTCACCATGCAACTCGAACCTGTTCTTTAGGCAATTTCGTAGAGCGAATGATAACATCACTGACAGCGAACGCTAAAGTGTGCACCGATTACAGAAATGTATCTTCTCTTTCGCCTGCTACCGCAGAAAATCAATGTCCTGAATTTTTCCGTGGACAATGTTTTTCACTCATAAATATAATGACCTTTTGTAACCACCATTTTTATATGCCTCTAGCAAATGCTTGGTAAATTCTTTATGCTGTATCTTAACTGATGCTTCGACCCTAGCAGAAGTTTATTCACGGATTTATCGCGACACAGTGATGTATTTTCTATTTGCAATTTTTCGCCACAGTTTAGTCGCGTGCAACGGACACTCCAGGTATCGTACACAGCAACAAAAATATATTTCTTAGTGTCATGTAATCAGACGCTCTAGATTCAGTAAATGTAGATGGTGCAGGCTCGAATGCCAATTTTTTTTAATGCAGATCATTTGAGGTATCGCAAAGTCTAACTCAATGGCTTAAGTTTCCTTGGAGTAATAAATTAGCAGTTCACAGGGAATTGGAACGGAGTTCTACTTGTATATGGCCAACTTCTCTTTAAGGCTCTCTGTGCAAACCATGTCCTTCTGGCCGACATCGTTGAGTGAAACTAGCCACACAGACGCAACTTGAAAACCATTCTCTCATAACATTTTCCTGAGAGCTGACAAACTCTGTGTTTTTCAAATAATAATCTCAAAATAAATTGAGCCTAAATTTTCCATAAGCTTTGGAACCTGACAGTCATTGAACATTTACGCTTACCACGTACAGTTTCAAGAATCAGATTTGAAACACCGGCCTTGCCCTGGCCCAGAGACGAGTGGCAGGAACGCGTGCGGGCAACAGCGTCCCAACGAAGTGGGCAGGCAGCACATTAGCCCACACTTGCCGGGGACGTTAGGGCCGCCAGAATACACAAGGCAACGGCGCGCTATCTGCGCTGCAAATGGGATGAGGCTGATCTGATTCTGGAGCAGCAGGCCCCAGGGTCCTGACGCGCCTCTGCTGGGGCCTTGGGGAAATGAGGCGTGGTCACGGCCTCAGGAAATGAGGAGTGGTCACGGCCTTAGGAAATGAGGAGTGGTCACGGCCTCAGGAAATGAGGAGTGGTCACGGCCTCAAGAAATGAGGAGTGGCTGGGCCTAAGGAAATGTGGTTGGGACTAAGGAAACAAGAAGCCATGTCTAAGGACGTGAGATGTGGTCAGCGCCTGAAGAAATGAGTGGTGCTCTAGGAAATGAGAAGTGGTCAGTACTTGTGGGAGCGAAGAAATAAGATGGCCAGTACCTGTAGAAATGAAGAGATGAGGTGGTCAGTACCAGTGGAAGCGAGGCACAGTCAGGGTCTGGGGAAGTGGGGAGTGACTACTGATGGGGCGGTACTGGCTGCTCAGAGTGAGGGGAAGGCATGCGCCGGGCACGCGCTCACTATAGTTAGTGCGACCTTTGTATCCTGAAGATATTCGAGCTCTCAGAATCAGGAATATCTCACTTTTGACACTTTTAATTAGAAGAGTAAGTACTTCTGGTAACGATTTGCATCATTTTTTCACTGGCAGGCTCAAACGTATATATACCTTAAATGTGAGATTTAATTTTGCTGTTCCACACAGGATTCCCAGAGACTGTACGTTACTGAAGCCTCAGTAAGGTTATTCACCGCTGACGGGGATCTTGACGAGTTAAGTTATAACACAGAGCCGCACAGGACTGCCACATGAGTGACCTGAGCGCACGACACATTCGGCCAAAATTTGCCATTTGTGACCATTTTCGTTATCGATTACGCCATCAATTATCGGAGAGCGGTCATCCTATCACGCCTCAGGGACTCGCCGCTGCCCCTGCGCGCCTCCCCCAAATTGGCACTCTCCTCTTAACATGAATTCGTTCTTCGTCACGTGCTCATTGCTGAAATTTTATCGATGCTGTCTTCATTCGTTTGCGTAGAGGCAGGTAAAATTTATTAATCTTGTGTTTAATCAGAGATCATTTCCAGTTAGATCATTTATTATCTATGTGTTATTTAATTATTAAGTATAAATTTCTTATGAAATTGTTATTGTTACTGATGATGCAATATCAATTCTACAAAGTACAATCGACAGCCATTTCAGAGGCCGTTGATAAATTTCACCGTAAAATTAACTACATATAGTACATTGTTGCCTTTAGTAAACTTAATCGAAAAATTCACTATGATACTACGCTGCCACTGTAATAAATTTAATCGTAAAGCTTACTATAAATCTTACACCGTCGCTTTAGACGAGTCAATTCGTAAGTTAACAACGTATGTTACATGATCGTCTTAAATTAATCCTAAAATTCACTACACATTTACACTGTTGTTTTAGATGAATGGAATCGTAAAGCTCACTACACATATTAATGTTGCCTTGAAATCCTCGGCCCCCCCCTCCGCCTGGTGACGGAAGAGAGCCGAGAAGACGAAGAGGCGCAGCGCTCTCGCGCTCGGCTGCAGAGCCGGCGCCTAGTGACGGCCAAGTGTGGCACGCCTTCAACGGCCGGGCCCGGCCGGGCAGTCATTGCTGTTCGGCACACACTTGACGTTTCCGGCGACGTGACCCACCGGTGCCTTATTTTACCCCTAACAAATAGCACCGTCACAGGAAATGCGTTAAGTAGCCATTTTTCTCACCGAAGCCCTGATTCTATTAGCGAGAAGGTGACCTGCTGTCTTCCATCAAGGATGCATCCAAAATTGAGAGATTCGCGCTCGTTTCTCCATTTTGGTCTTTGCCCAGGAAATGATTTTTACGGCCCCCGGTTTCGTTTTCAAAAAGCGACTCGTTATACTACAGGGGGACGATAACAACCGTTTTGCTGTCTGTATGAACAATTCAGGGGGTCCCAAATTCACTCGTGATTTATTTCTAAGTCACAGAAATATTCAAAAAACTCTCCTACAGTTGGTACCTACTTAACTATCTCGTTTACGTATTTTTCACACATTAGGCCACGCCTTCGAGGTACAAGATATTTGATTCTTGGGACGATTTCTCGTGAATTTTGTTATTCCGTTCATGATAACCGCATGAAATTACCAAACCGTACGTTGAGAAGTTTTTGAATGATCTGCAATAACTTAGATTAGCTTAAAATATTCTAAGCCTAAAGTGTGCTTATACTCGATAGTAGAGAAAGAAATATTAATACAATAAAATAATTATATGTATTGAGTCGCCCACTCGATACTTTTAAGCTTCAATTGCCCAAGCTTTAGCTCCTATCACGTAGAGCTCCCTAGTCATCTACCTACCTAGCATAATACCACAACTATAATCATCTTCCTTGTTGTCCTGCAATCGCGCCTACACTTTAGTAACAGCATAGGTGAGAATTTCAAAACTTATTTATCAGTAATTATAAAAGTTTTTTCCAATGTATAGGGATTACGGTGTATTGGGACTGTTAAGGGAAAGAATAAATGTCTTCGGCCTTGGGTATATGTTAGGAAATGAAAAACAATCATTAGAGTCTCGAAAGGGACTTTAAATATTGACCCAAAGAGTTACGGGCAGTATGAGCTCTACACGGAACTCACCTTCAGCATTCGTGCGCTCGAAATGATCACGGTTCCACCACAAGTTTTATGTAAAAAGAAATCTTTTCTTTGCCCGGAAGTTCGTTCTCTATTTGCTTTATTACCATTCCGTATCTCTTTGCATTTTGTGATAGCAGGGCCTTTTCTGGGTTTTCCCTTCCCGTATTTCATGTTATTATTTGGTTCACTTGTTGAGGTATATGTTTACTGAGCACAAATCATAGCTCTAACTTCGTTTAGTAACTTTGGACCCCTGTATTATAGCTAAACACACACGAGCAACCACACATCATGTAAAGCTCCCCCGCCTTCATCACTCGTCCAAAGCCTGCCATTAAACAAAGGCTGCAGGGCGCGATCATTTAATGACAGCCTTTCTTCAAGTGCTTCCTTTGCACCCGCTGCTGGAGGAGAGGCGTCAACTGCAGCACGAGACATCGAGTTGTCTCACAGCAAGTGACTAGCGTGGCTCACGATAGCACTCATGCCTCCACACTACAGTACCTCATGCCTGCCCGGCACACCGCAGTACCTCATATCTGCCCGGCACACCGCAGTACCTCATGCCTGCCCTGCACACCGCAGTACCTCATGCCTCCCAGACACAGGACAATAGAGGATCCTGCCATGCATACCTTGGACCCTATGTATTTTACCTTGAACCTATCGTTAATTTAGCCCTTTTTGAGAGTTTTTCATGAAATTACAATATTATTGGCAGTTCAGAGATAGCGCTCGTTCCGACCGAGACATGTTTGTTCCCCTAGTGGCAGATCTCGATCTCAAGAATACGAGTAGATGATTTCCTTAGAAACCAGCAGAGTGGGCTGAACTCAACGCTAGACTTGAGAAACACAAGGTCCAAGGTACATACAACACGTCCCCCACCGCCGGCCCACACGAACAGGAAGGGCCGCAGCGCAAGTGAGTGCAGCTCCCGCCGGAGAGCGTCATGTGCGTCGCCGATACGGTAGATTGCGGCCAGCGTTGCGTCATTAGAGAGCAGCTGATGCCAATAATTACTGGACTGCGATAAATTGGCTGCAGAAAACATGGATTACCATTGCACAATTATTGGGGACTCCGTGGACTGAAGGGAGAAGGGGAGGCGGCACCACCACACCCGGAGCGCGGCTGCACAATTACACGATGGTAACTCAGCAATAACAGGTTAACAACTGCACAGTAACAGGGTAACGACTCTAGAGTAGCACAATAACAGCTGCAGAATAACATGACAGCAGCTGCAGAGTTATGGGCAGCAGCTTCAGAATTTCAGGGAGAGAACTGAAAATTTTCTTGATAAGAAATACTGAATAACAAGAATATAACTTTAGAATAACTGGATAGTAACTGCTCAATCGCAGGGTAACAACTACAGAATGATATAATGATAACTGTAGAATACTGAATAACAACTGCAGAATAATTGGATAACAATTGCAAAGGGATGGGATAACGACTGCAAATTTACAAGAATATACTCTAGAATAATTGGACAACAACTACAGAATTATAAGAAAATAGCTAGAGAATAGCTGCAGAGCAACTGTAGAATAACAGGGAAGTAACTGCGCAGAACAACAGGAGAACCAGAGCAACAAATGGCAGAAAAAATACTGCCGAAGAGAATAAGAGCACAGACAGAGGGGCAGGGGCCCTGAGGCGCGAGCCAGCATGTTGTGCGCTGTGTGACGAGCACAGGGGTACGACGCGTGCTGGGACCACTATGGGTTGTTTGAAATCAGGCTTTGTGCCTATGTTGAAACATAGTTCAAACCGTCACGTTGCGAGCATTCGCTTGCTGACAAATCGCGAGTCTACTTGCAGCAAATAGCATCCTATTCCGGTGGGAATTATTGGGAAGTTCTTTCTAAAATGGGTGATCATTGAACTAGTTTAAACTATCCAGCAGTGCGCCATCAATGCAGCTGACGTGTTACATATTTGTAACACGTCAGTGGGGGTACGCATTGCCTATCGTCGTAGAATTTCGGATATAAGCCTCTCCAGAGTTCTAATGGAACCTAACAGTGACGCTCACTGACCGGTTGCAAACAGGAGATGGCATGGCCATAATCACAGGGATCTCGAGCACCAATGGCATTCTGGAGGTGTCTGCTACTGTTGAATTGCAAGGGAGATACTCTGGTGGGCTGTTAGCATAAGTATTCGAAGCAACATTTCTTATTTATTTCGTACAAATAAAGTAGGCCGAAAAATTATTCAATGAAGATGATTTTCCAAGAAAGATCGCATTGGTCATTGAAACCACAGTGGTCGCAATGAAATGAAATGTTGTATTAACAGTCGTCATCATTCTCTTCACGGAATTATAATGACTTATTTTATGACCATTGAGTGACCGAAAATTTTCTACGCTACTTCATTTGCGTAGGCTTTCCCAAGTGTGCTTACAGTTTGCATGAAATTCCCACAACGTCGATACGAAGAGCTGACCTGCAGTACGTGACTGCTGTGTCTCAAACTTGGAGCTCATCGATCTTTGTCGCTAACTCCACCTAAGCCTAGACAAAAATCTCAATTTTAAGCCCCAATGAGACCGACTTACGCGTCCTTCTGTACCTTTCTTTTGATGCTCATCGCTGACACTGCCAAAGCAAAACTTTCCAGAACTTGCGGTGGTTTGTTCTAGTATTGTAGTTTTGGGAGTGAAGGTTCCAAAGCATCGCTGCCATGCAAATTGTGCCCGCGCTGCTACCCGACTTTTGATTAGAGACTCTAGCGGCATGTGCGAGCTTACGGAGGTAGCGCTTAAAGGATTGAATGTCCGATTAAGAAGAGTTATTTTCAAGAATTTATAACCGCGAATACTAGGAATATCTTATCATGACACAAATATTCTGAGAAAGTTTGAGCTCACCATGACAAGACTGCAAAAATAGAGGCTTTGATCGCATAAACCACATCCTCCGGTTGATGTGAGCCATTAGAACTGAAGCACAGACCTGACGTACAGAAATGACTGCATGGGACGGGCACTAGCACCACTACACCAGCACGACTCGTGCTCTTACTGGTAGCCAGTACGAGGCACCAGCAAATTAGTACAGTACGTCGTAATTACGGCTAATATTAGCCTAATTAGCACTCTTATAGTATTTAGGATACGACCACACGGGCCTAGCATCGTAGATACCTATCAAGTTTAAATTTAACTAAATCAGTTAATTGTAACTCGAAAGCCTAATAAAGGTATAAAAAAATTAGACACAGGACGTGTCTCGGAAAAATGAATACCATCCACTCGTGAATATCAATAACTTGTCTAATATTGAGTGGAATTCAGCTCACCTTGTTCTGTCAGCTCACCTTGCTGATGCAGCTTGAGCTGTGTACTGACGCAACAGTGCCTTGATGACTCCATCCCAGTCTACCTCTAGCTCCTGAATATCTATGAACTACCTATCATTCAGGAGCCTTAGGCATATATGTCGTGCATTTAATAAATTTGTCGATGGGGTGACAAAAAAATTATATTGAGATAGCGCACCGAGGTCAATTATAGTGCTGATATATGCATGTCCGCAATGAAACTCGCATTTCAAAGCTTCAAGTTCTGTACACTTGCCCTACTGATTAGAATAGTACTAGTCTTTCATTTTTAAAAATACAAAAATACATTTTAGTAAAAAATGATCATTTTATGAATGACACTAGTCAAAGAAAACACAAGAATCGCACGAGAATCACACAAGAAACACAAAATACATTTTCGTAAAAAATGATCATTTTATGAATGACACTCGTCAAAGAGAACACAAGATTCAGGAACAATGTACAATGAAACACATTTATTAAAAGGGTTACATCGGAAAGAGAATTAATGAAATGAAATACATCAGGTGATCACAC
>VOMN01032881.1:0-16262 GCA_014899125.1 Orchestia grillus | reverse complement strand
CAATACAATCTGAATCACTTTGTTCGGTGCACACGCAGTCAGCTCGCTCCAACAGCTTTTCTACACATTAACAATTCGTCACTACGTTGCCTAAATACAGACATCAGACGGCCAACCAGATGATTGACGTTTCAAAAGTTGTATAAGATGTTCCATCGATCGGATTTCTTCGTCTGGGTCTTGCAAAGTTTTTGTAGGGCTTGCTTACATCAATACCTGTATCAACTGCGGTCGGCTAACTAGATTTTTCGTGCCTCAAAGTATTTGTGCAACCTAAAGTGACGAAATATACCGTTAATGTGAAGCCAACATAGTAGGAAGCTTTCAGTAGAGCGGCAAATCAGCAGACCTAATGTAACCCGGATAGTGATTTTCAATGTCTGATCGAATTGTTAGGTTAAAGTTTCTGCCGTCCCTTGGATTATGCATCAATCTTCCCGTGAACAGCCAAAGTTGTACCGTGAGCTGGAGCTGTATTAGTTTGGTGCATGAAACCTTTCCATGGCGAAACTCTAACGTTTCGGTACATATCAAAGTCCAGAGAAGAAACTCAGAACGCGACATGGAGTGCGCTATATACGCTCTTAGAACGTAAACATCGTGGGGATAAAATCTATTGTACATTAGCTTCCGTTTCAAGGAGTCAGATGCAGAGTGTCCCGATTTACTTTCAAGATTGAGCCATGAGGCTCCGTTCAAAATTCTTGCGGGGAACGGTTACTAGCGAAGCTTCAAATTTTTCAATTCGAGGTTGTCTCATTGCATTTTCACGCGAGATGTTGGTAGACGCTTTCCTACCTAGCAAGGTTCAAGATAGATGCGTTAACCGTATTGGTTTAATAAATGTGCGTTCGTAGCGCAGTAAGACGTTTTGCGACGTTCAACTATGCTATGGAGGAACCGAGGGGAAAGTTCATAATCCTTCGAACAAGGTATAGTAGAGGTACCGTGGTACTTTTCAGTACGCAGAGGAACGATTTATGGTGGAGTATGCACAAAACGAACACGATTGCTACGAGTATTCAAACTGCTTAATATTATCACTCCCGAGTGTATGCACAACTCCCGCGTCGTTATCGCGTAGCTGGAGGAGAGTTACAAAGGGTTCTGAAAAATGTATTTAGTTTCTATACGATCAGTTGTTCACGGGTTACTTGTTTCGGACCCTTTAGGTCTTCAGTGCAGCTGGAAAGTGGACGACTAAAGCTTGCCATTTGCACTCAGGACAGGTGCGCGTCAGGGAGTAAAGAGTGAACAGTTTAGTTCATATGTGCGTGGCTACGTACCGAGCTTCGAGTACGAGGGTTCATATGTTGACCTCGTAAAGCTTCGAAGTCCTGCAACTTCACATGGCAACTTTCGAAGCGTTAGCTTCCTCTCTTATGACGAGACCTCATCACACTAGCCCGTGTCATTTTTTGGTAGTTCAACCGTAGCTTGCCAGACGTTTGAACGGTCGGCTCTTTAGCTGGCTTGTGCCATGACGTTCAAGGGTTCACCGATTTGAGCGCCAATTTTGCCCCCTCCACTAGCCTTGCTTCCTCAGGCGACTCTTACGCGGGTGCCAATGCAAAGGTGTTTGTTCTCCACACGAGTCTCCCGCTGGTCGATTCCTGGCGTAATACCTTTCGAAGACTATTTGGCTTTCATCCCGTAGGTTATAAGTACGAGTTTTAAAATAAAAACTAATACCGAAGTTGCAACAGATGTCAATCTGTTGACTATTCAAAACCCTCGTTAGTACGCTTCAACCGTTTGGGTGATGCGAGGAAAGTGAAAACGAGAATACATTTCCCACTTTTATTTACAATGGCTTAAAACTGGAAGGAACACCCTGCGTTAAAGTCTAGAGTAAAAGCAAAAGGATTAATTCGTAAAATCATGAACTCTATGCAAGGAGAGATGTCATCCGAGCCGCTGATACGGTGGTGTCAGGCGAGTGGCACCACTTTTCAATTGCTCGTGAGATTCTCCATCTGGAAAGAGACGTAATTCGCAGGTTTGCGGCAAAACTTGCGGTAAATCAGCACACCAGCCACAAGTGCTGCTATCAGGACGCTGACGCCAAAAGCCACCTCGAGCACGACGCGGTCTCCTTCAGGCATTTCTGAAATTCAATAAATGCAAGAGAACGTTTCAGGAGAGCTCCAACTTCACATTTTACGTGGCCTACTCTGAAATGAAAGATTCGATTTTGTGCTGTCTCAGAAAAAAATCGACATTAGGGTTCAAGAATTTCCGTTTATGCGAGAAGTTACTTGTATCATATACAAGTTTAATGCTCAGGACGACGAGGGAGACGAGAGTATCAATTGTTTGAAATACAACCCGGTTCACGGTAGTAAATTAATTTTCTTTGCCTTGTTCTTCAAATTTAGGCTTTCAAAATCTAAAAGCTTTTCAAATTATAGCCGTCCCTTAATAGGTCAAGTGAACCAAGGTTTCAGTCGCGTTGTTGTGGCAATCGTTAGGTACGAAGTTCGTCTGTCCGTAATTTGTCTTGTGCGGACAGGCTTGTAGAACTTTTTTCTATTACTGAAAATAGAACCAACAGGTTCTCCAAATCTCCATCCATGTAAATTTTGGGAACCGACATTCAAAGATTTGAGAACAAAGAACGAGTGGGGTACTGTGATGTTTTCCACTTTCCTGCCGAGGCGTTCCCGTGAACAATTTGAAACTTTGTTTCTGTCAAGTTGAAGCTCAAGGAAAATTGAACGGGATACGCCTTTTCCTCAAGGCAAAAACTACAAATATTTTATAACTTTTGCACTCTGGCGTCGTACCGAATGTTTAGGAGCAAACTAGGTGTGCTAGTACTCACCATCTGCTTCGAGAAGGACAAGACCGAATGCGAATGCCAATATGAAGGGCACAGCACAGACCAGCGTCCAACACGCAGTTTTCGCGTAGTTGGCGGGAGCCAGGCCAGCCCTCAGAACGTGGTTTACCATCTCGTTTTCCATTTTCAGTTGGTAGGCTGGCTGTGGGAACTGAAACAGGAGGAAATTTTTACTTTATCAAATGGAGAGATTTCCAACCTGCAATTTGTGCTCTGCTGCCTATCCAGGAGGTGCATTTTATGAAAAAACTAGAGATACAGCAAGTTAACGACCCTAAGAGGCACCATTCTTACATCATCCTTAAGGTAGTACTCTGGCTGTTAAGCCTGCGTAATGCAATTAGTAATGCATTACTACGCATGAATACCTAGGACAACCCAACTACACCCGTTATTTTCAAGTGAAATTATGCCCTTTTGTACTGCTATGTAAATATCGCTAGGCGGAAAAATATGAACGCCGTTTCAAGTTGCTAATTAGCTCGGCGAAAGGCTGAATTATCCACTAAGCAGGTTATCCATTTCTAGGGGAAATTTCAGTATCACTGACATTGCGTCGAGGTCTTGAGTTAACAGGACTGTAGGAAAGGGTCCTCGTGGATGAATTTGCAACGTTGTAAGCGAGTTATGTGCGCGGAAAATCTACTATTTCAATAATTCACGAGAATAATGTTGCAAGCTCTACATGACAGGCAAAGGAATTCATCTACTTCCTTCAATGAAGTTAAGTAGGGCAACACGGTCAGATTTCAGTGGGACATCGTACTATGATACTATGACTAAATCTCTTTCTCAAGAAATGTCGCGCCAGTTTAGTTACTCCAAAAAAGGTGCGCGAAAGACTGTCATTTAGAAATTATTAGTCTGGGCAAGGAATTTCAAGGTGTTTAGCTTCACGGCAATTTAGCTGCCTTCGACATAGTTCTCAAATTTATCTTTCTTGCTTTTCGCGAGGTTACAGGCACATCAAGCCAACAATGTGGGATATTCTACCCTTCTATACTTCTAAGTTATACTTCCCAAGTACAAGTTTACTTACACAGTGTTTAGCTATTTCGCCTGTATCCGGTATGTGCCATCTTTTCACTGCTGGAGTTTGGTCGAGTCGTACAGATTTAGGCTGCAATAATAGGCACTAGCTATTCCAATGGCGCTGCGATAGATTTGGCTACTTGGAGATTCCGTAAAGTCTTCAACGAAAATACGTTCCTAGTAAACGGAATGTTATCACTGCCATTCAAGGCCGTAACTCTACCTCAACATAACCAGCCTATAAAGCCGTCGGTTCTTCAAGCTTCGGAACTTAGAAAATTGAAGTCCGTGGACCACCACGCGAGAAACTAGCTTGAGCATGCTACTGTAGAAGATACCCCTACAGTAACTTATTCCAGCGAGTGGAAGATGGGCACGTTCAAGACTAGTGAAAACTTTCTATCAGTATGGTCTTGCAGTTAGTGTCTTGCTTTTACGATTTCCACTACGGGTTTTCGGTTTCTTCGTGGATGTGCAGGGCGCCAAGGACGAATGTGATCAATTATTTACACCGCAAGTGAGTAAATGCTTGGGTCAATAATTAGAGATATTTAATGATCTCTAGACGGTTAGCGATAATCCAATATTCAGTCTGGGAAGTTCTAGTCTGCCTAATTTTTCAGTCAAAGTTATTCGTCAACCCATCTCGGGTCTCGAAACATGAAGCGCTCTAAAATACAGTAATGCCAAGCCTGTACCTTACATATGGTGCTGCTGATGGGAACGCGGAACACATGCCATTAGAGTATACCAAGAGCTTTTCCGAATCTTTTGTATCTGGTCACTATGCACTACTTACTCCAGGTAAACAGACCACGGGTGGTTATCGAATAAGGGGAGAGCTCCTGGGACTGGCAAATTGTTTATGATTAACGTCTCAAGTTTTCTTGAGATAAAGAACTAGGCTGTATAAACCTTTGAAAAGTTTCAAAGATGGCAAGTGGTTTGCTACTTCGTAGCAATTAGGTTTAGGTAGTTTTGATATTCGTCCCGTTACACCAGGTAAAACCTTCGGGAATGTGAAAATATTATCCACATTACGAAACAATATATGGTAGTACAAAACGGCTGGTGAATTAGGTCGGCATACTTTGTACAACTGTAGAAAAGTTCTCTCTTGCTGACCACTTCTGATTCATCAAAGCGACGACTCGTGCAGCCTGTCATGGATGTCCGTGACAACTTACTCGCAGCATAGCGTTTAAAGGCCTCTCTAGCTCACACTGTTGAGCAATTCTGCGACGAATGATAGCTCACGAGGTACAAGTAGACTACTTGACTACCGCTTGATCAGAAAGTCCGCCCCCTCAGGGCCCATCCTCTGCTTCGGATTGCACGATTCTGGCATAAAGCATACCAGCAAAACGTTTTTAAGGCAGTAGAGATAATCAAGCATCTAACTATTCAGCACTACAACCAAGCTTGTATCGCAATCGACATAACAGCAACCTGCCGAGTTTAAGCTTCCTCACGCAGTCCCTTTCCGACACCAACCAAAGCCGTTTGACTTACGGACACACCAACTTCAAACGATACAAGCTCTGATCTACCATCTAAAAGCTTGCTGGTACACGTTTCAACATTTACCATAACGAATTTTATTCCTACGTAGGCACATCCACCGAATGTACTCACAGATTAAAATCAGTTGACTACTAACTTCGTCCGAATGCAACTGATGAGTCGATGGTCAACACGCGCCCAATGCGACTCGCTTTCAAGGAAAGATTACCTATGTCTGTTGAGTCAAATTGAAAGAATTCAAGAATGCAGAATTATCTTAAATCAAACCTGGAGTAAACGTGAAATGTATTTTTTAAATTCGTAGATTTACGTCAGCTCCGGTGTTAATTTTAATTATGGTATTCCTAGTTGTAGGTTCGAATGCACGGCAGAAAATATGAGCTGAATGAATTACTTTTTGCTGATGCGATGTTGATAGTGGCTGATGCAAAAGAGAGCTTTAAGTCTGAATTTCAACGGTTGTGCAACACGATGAACTTAAATAATTTTCGGATGACAAATGCCGTATTAAAGGATTTTCGAACCGCGAACGATGTAGATAAAGAATTGAGTTACGGGAGTGTTCTGAACACAAACGATCATAGAATTACATAGTCATATATCATGAAATGGAAAAATACAAACTTGAGAGAAAAGCACGATGCAGTGTGAAAAGCTCTCTAATGCCCGAAGGAGAAGAAAAATAAATAGTCTTTTGCACTTGATTGATAAATTCGGAGTGTTTTTGATCTAGAGAACAACTAAGATCTACAACGCAGTTTAATTAAGCGAGTAGATGATGGGAATTTAATGAATCAGTTGTAAAGAGGCTTTAAATATTAAGGTCGAATAAACTAGAATCATAAGGTCACACGGGTGACTCACCAAAAACCTGTACGAAAGGGAAAAGTTCTTATCTGAAAGCTAATTGATTTAAAAATGTGATTCAAAAGCGCAGCAAAGAATAAGTTAATTCTGATTACTGTTTGGATTACCAGAGATACACAAAAAAATATTGTCTACCCTGAACTTTCATATCGATATCTTAGAACCGGAACACTTCTTACCTTCTTGACATCATCAATTACTCACATGCAACCATTCGTACTGTACCCTCATTATTTTATGCAATTTTCACGTTAATCAGCCATGTTTCGCGTATTTCACGCAATGTGTGAGCTCATAGTCGAAGTATCCCACTTTTCGAGTTGCATGAAAGATCATATCCTACAGTACCAGTTTCATGAAAGACCATATCGCACTTTGTAAGTTTCATGAGAGACCGCCAAACGGTCTCATACAACTTTGTAGTCTGGCTACGAAGTCGACTAAATTGAGTGAGTCACGCAAGCAAAGAGAAAATTTTTTGCCGTATAATATTGGCTTCAATTCCCATAGCTCTAATCTCAGTTCAACTGGCCTCTTTGTACTTTTCAACTCTAAGTAGGTTACCTGTCATAGGTAACCTGTTGTTCGTCAGAGCTGGAACAGACGCACCTTCAAATGAAGAATTACAGGGTGGCGCAAAAGTAAGGTACCCTCACTGATACGGGTAACACTGATACGCTAACAAATGTCTAGGACACAATTTCATGAAAGGGTCCCTTACTTACGAAAATTGTGTCCTAGACATTTATTAGCGTATCAGTGTTACCGGTGTCAGTGAGGGCACCTTACTTTTGCGCCACCCTGTAGTTTGACCGACTTTCGAGGTCACTGAGCTTCGAAATGATTCCTGATTTCTGCAATTTGACTGCTAAGACAGAAGAGGTTTATGTGATGACCAGAGTCGTCTTCATAAACTTGAGGAGCATCGAGTATGCTACGACGCTTTTAAGGTACAAGTGTGGACGTGATTTTAATTGGTACGTATGTGTGGTTTACTTAACTAGGGGGCGTTGGTATGATGGGGGGAACTATTGTGGTATATCAGATTATTCCTTTATTTAATGTTCATGAAATGGTGGGAAGTAATGCAATAGATTTGCGATTGAGTTACGTTGGGTAGCGAAATAATGTAACGCGTGATACTGGAAACATAACTAGTGAAATTACGGTATCGTAAGCCTCCTAGTATTACCAGGATGCACAGCATTTCGCTAGAGAATTTGTAGCTCTAGTACAAATTAATCTTAAGTAGTAAGAGAAACTTCAGGTATTCTCAAACTATTTGATCATTCTCAAAATTGGCGAGATATCTGGGTCGATCAGGCTTGTGGCTCGCGGGCAGCGAGTAACGCCAATGATGTCATGCTCTGAATAAGAGTACTCTAGTCTGATAACAGTATCTCTGCGTTCAATATCCGTAATAAATACGCTTATCATGATAGAATAAGCCAAACACGGGGTCATATCTATTTTAAGACGTGTAAACACTGCCTAGTCTCTCTGAAGAAACTAGGAAAACGAATGAAAGTCTCAGAGTAAATAATGGAGCTCTAGAACATGGGGGAAGTATTACAGTAGGGTTACCACACAGTGCGAATCTATCGTGAAGGCCATGTAGGAATCTTTAGTTGTAATGGTATCAATAACTTATTGGATAGTGAACAGAGAACTATATCACGATCTTGTAACCATGATGGGAAAATCTACATTCGAAAGTGACGTAGATGCGAACGTCGTTCTATTAGTCTCGGCCAAGGCAACTGTAACAATTACGTAGGAAAATGAACCTGCTTGGGTTGATGCAACTTGTTTCATTCATATATAGCTTTTTCAAGCTAATGACATTCTTAGCCAACAGAGGAATCTCCCTGGTGCCTCAAACTTCTCCGAAAGATTGCTTCTATATAATACTAGAATGCAGCAGTTTTCTGGCCACTCTGATGAGGAAGGAAACATTGTAGGGAGAGGTAAATTTGACAACTTTTGTGAGCAGTGCCCATCTTTTCAGCTCGTTTTCGGCCTCTTGAAGAAACATGGAAGACCATTCAGCCAACCACGCTCCGAGAGCTCGGCCCGCTCCCGGAAAATACCTGAAAACTTTGGTGTTCGTCATATTGTGCGCTTTGCCCTATCTGTTCACCTTCATATTCGGCATGGGATTACTTATTGGGAAAGGTAAGATTCACCTGTATAGCGGGCTTACCCAGAACTAAAGTTCTGGGATAATCTGAAGCCACCTCGATTGGAAAAAAGTGACTAATACTTCGGTTCTATTTTGTTTGATGACTTGTAAAAACCTAGTTCAGAGAGGAAGCGCTTCGCTCAAATTTTAAATGGCGTTAATATGAGGCTTCTAATTCGAAGAAGTGATCTTCCATTTATTTAATCTTCAATCGCAGGTTAACTCTTGAACTGACCTCTGCATGGGTAAAATTCGGTTTGAGGCTCTTGAGGGCAGATTTTTCTTGCTAAACGTGTATTGAAGGAATTTGGTTTCATTTTATCGTATACTTTCAAATGTAAGTGAAAAATTGCATTAGTCTAGGTGCCATATTTAACACGACTCTTTCCTCCTTTCCGTTTAGGCATGTCGGAAGCAGAGCACGTTACAATACAGGTAGCTTTCGGCATGAACGCAGCCACGGCAGTCTTCGTTACTTGTACACTTCTTTATTTGAAGTTCTTCCCTCGCGCCCCTGGCGGCTACAACTTGTTAGAGATGGACGGTCGCGCAGGAAGACGTTGACCTCCACTCAGAACCCTCAGTTTCCGTGCAGAGTTTCCATCAGTTGGTTTTAAGAACTAAACGTAGATTTTTATTGTCTCCATGATCGTTTTACAGAGGACTTATGAAATTTTAAATGAAATCTGATAGTTCGTATTAGTCGCCCATACCTATGCCGTGTCGAAACTGCTTGTAACTAAAGTTTGTAAATGTAAATTTAAATGGAGAAATAAAACGTGCTGACGAAGAATTGTCAGATTGTCAGCAGGCTACTTGAAATTGTAAAGGTAGAATTAATCGTAAAAGTATTGAAATAAGTAGACTCTATTCTTAATATCTTGTATCTTTGAGCACTGAATGCCATAAAAATTTTTTTAGCACTTCCCTGAACGAAGCCTCGAACATTTTCAAACTTCGGTTCAAGGTCATTTGAAATTGAACTTTTTTCGCGGGTGTTGTGAATTAGGTTTTAGCTGACAATGAGGCTATTGAATGAATGACATCGATTAATGAGGCTATGGACTTGTTCGTGACTTGTGAATTTAGCATGTCGTACTTTCATCGTGACAGTGCCAACGTCCGTGTTCAATCAATTGCTTGCCTCAAATTTCTTCGATCAAATCCACGTATTCTTGAGGTAATTTCTCGCTCTTCGTACGAGTTGAGCTTGAAAGAGCACAGTAAAATGAATGTAAAGATCCCAAAATGAGTGGAATTCTGGACCCTATAACTCTGCTTTGAATAAAAATGATTTTGAAACTTTAATTGTACTAGTCTCTACTAGCACCCTGAATCGGCCTTCAATCTTGAAACCGTAATTATCGGAAACTCGCTGAAGCGGCTGATTTCGCTACTACATCAAATTCTCCCAAGAAATTCTCTCCCCAGCGTTAGGGCCCAATTGAAACGATAGTTTAAGTCACAGCTATAAAACTTCTCGAACATGTATCCGCAGCGATTAAGAACGTAAATGATGCATTTGTTCAGCACTCAACCGAGATGTGGAAGTTTTGCTTGAACGTCGCTCGTACAAAATAAAGTTAGCATCGTCTGTCCGCCCAGTAAATCGCAAAATTCACTCCAGTAACTTATGTAAATTCCTTCGCTCGTGCCATTGGAAGCTCTCTTCACTGGTGATAGAGGGTTTTTGATCATCGTCAAATTAATTGATTCGAATTGCTAGATGGTATATAGCACATCATTTCTAGAGAACTGGAGAAATGATGCTCTTCGCTGGGAATTGGCAAACCATCCTGTCACTTTCAACCCGTGGCATAGCGTGGTTTGCAGTAATCTTGACTCTCGATAACAACACGATGGTAGCTGAAACAGCCCGCCAGATCCTTGTAATCAAGCAGTGATGCTGCATTTGTCCTCTGCATGAACTTGTAAACAAACCGAAATGATCTGACCGCTGTTAACCTCGAATATTAAACTTATGACTGCCACCGTCGCACTCGACAGAACATAGTTTATTTCGCTCGCTAACTGAACAAAAATGTCGCTAGATTTCTGAAGGAAAAAATTCATGTAAAAATAGGCTCATTTGAAGTAATAGCTTCTCATTCAGAATAAAGGGTCAAATCAACTATCCTGATGTTGAGATCGCATCGAACCCTACAGCGTGTTTAGTTCTCATTACGATAATATTCACCGTACCTCGGTACGAACTTGACTTTGTGGTATGAAACAGTGAAATGAACGGTGGAGCAGCCAAATCGCGCTTTTATTGGTAAGTAAAGCTTTAGTTTGAACCTAAACAGCTTATACTTAAGCTGTGGTCAAGTGTGGTAAAATAACAACTCGCGGTTGCGTACCGAACAACATGCAGTATTGAAATTATCGATCGCAACAGAACGAGATGCTCTCCCTTACTCCTGCACACATAGCGGGGACCTCGGGATAACTCGTGCTTTAGTTGAACCTCCCTCTACAACGTATCGTTAATTCTAATAAGGAGCCGACAGGCTCTAGTTTTGGGTAGGAGTTCGTATTTAGCACCTGGTATTTTGGAGAAATGCATCATTCGGAGCTAATTGTCAGCAAACGCAATTTCTACTTCTAAGGAAACGTTGAGAAGTCAGAAAACGTATCTGTTTCCATATTGGAAGAAATCTTGGTTCTCGTTAGTTAAAGCGATATGTGAAATTGTACCATTTAATATGTAACTAACATGGAATACGAAAATGGTAGCAGAATCTAACTGATGGAGGAGATGAATTTCCGCAACATTGTCAGTTCATTTAAGAAGCGCAATCGGTCTTCACTGTGAACGTCGTAGAAGCCTTGACGGTGTCCTATCCACTTTCGAATTGCATACCCTGCCTCCCAAGCCTGTGAAGCTGAGGATAGCATCATTTTAATTCCAAGGCAAGTTCAAACGATGGAATGAGCATGAACACCCTAATAGGCAGACAGGGTTTGCACTCCCTTTCGTAGGTGTAACCCAAATTTCCTAAGCCGTGTTTCATTCAAACGAATCGAGCGAGTGTGACGGCTGCTTAAAGTATATGATCTGTTCGTGTTGCAAGTATCTCCATAAATGCAGCGTAATTCCATGGTTGAAAGTTGAAATATGACATTTAAAATATAAATTTGTAGCAAATCAATGCATGATACCGTGGAACTCTTCGCCGCAAGACCTAGTATGCCTATTTCCAGGCAACGAGAAAAGCTCTGTCTAGCCCGACACAGGCACACTGCACACGGTATACGCGCTAAACGCAGGGAACACAAATGAGACCAGAGCGTGGAAGAATTTGTATCAATATTTATTCCAAACTTCGCAATGTTTCCGTCGACCACAGTCTAACGATCGATCGGCCAAGCTTTTCAACGCTCGAAAAGAAACGGCCAAAACCAACAGTATGTACAACTTGCACGTTAAAATAAACATATATACACACACCTATACATTAAAAGGTATCGTAATTACTAGTTTTCCCATCATTGCAACAACTACTTACACACAAAATGGTCGTATTTTTTGTACAAAAGTCATTTTACAATGTTGCCTACATTTTAGGTTACCGTCATCGATGACACTGAAGTCATTATGCGCATACAAATCAACACACATCAAAATTTCGTAAGGAAAAAAGTTTGTTAGAGTTTCAGATATGAAGCAACAGTTTTCACGAAAATTTGGCTTGTTTGGTGCAGTCGAGCGTAATGTTCGTGTATTTGAAGCAAATGTAATGACGCATTGTGAACGTATTGAAGAGAGTTCACCGATCATTCTTACATCAGCACTGAATTAACGCTCATCTAATTTTAAAGAGATTTGTGTAACAAAACTGTTAGGATCACGATAACATTACCTATTCACCTCGATATTATGAACTACAATTAGACACTAAAAGCGGACTCGTACCGTCAATGGCGGCAACGCACGCATGAAAATTTAAACCGTCAAGATCATGCACTCCACGGGAGAAATATTCCCATGAAAATGCAAGACGACATTCGGCGAAAGTCCCGCTGGAAATATTTAATTGGGGCGAGGCTGCTCTACCACACAAACCATACGAACACCCCAGATAAATTGCACCAATTCATCTCTTCTGTTCAGTTCATTCACTACACCATTGTCGATATAGCAACAAAATTTCAGAAAAATGGTAGAACTGTTCCTGAATTCATTCTTCAGCTCAAATCAAGCTGAGTTATAACTTAAAATTAACAGGCCATCAACTAAATTGAAATGGGCGACTAACAAAAAGCAAACAATTATTGAAACTGCAGAAGTTTTCACTTCCGGATAAGGAAATAATTTCAGAAAGACCGAAACTACTTTAAGACCCAATCCAACCCGATTCGTTGGCGTATCTTTCATCCTATGAGGAAAACATCACTTGTGCATCAGAATTTTCTCTGAGCTCTCGCTTAGGGAAGAACACCTCGATGTGATCCAAGCGAAACTAAGGATGTTCCTCCTGCAGAACATCGTCCAGTCAATAGCGTTATATTTTTCCTCCCGTACACACCCAGGAGGTCAAATGCTACAGACTTACAATTAGTAATGGGAATAGTCGATAGAGGAGAAACAGAGCCGTCGATAGTGTATGGAATATTTTCCAGAAAAAAACACACTTTTAATTACAATCGTCTGAGAATTTCTAGCCTCGCAACACTCAGATAAACAGGAAAACTACTATAATCTTACTTGAAAGAAAATATGACGTTTTTAAAGTTAACCGAAACTAAAGGCCAAAGGAATAAATAATATCTCCCTCTCCAATATGAAGTGGCAACAATTTAAAATTTTATGCTACTCCAATCGTCGATTAATTGAACTCCAATTATGGACAATTTTTAAACATAAGTACTTAAAAGCTAAAATTTTCCCTAGTCCCTTTAACAACGTATTAAAAACTAAAAATTTTAACGAGTAGTAGAAACCATTGAAATGTACAGTAAAATGACCATCAAATTGCAGTACAGGTGACACATCCAATTCAAAATACAATTACAAAGACTGAACGTAGGGCATAAAGAGTAAAATAAGAATTTATCTTTCATTACGGGGATCATTACACAAAAAGTTAGCCTGTCGTTAAAGGCCGCACTAGAGCACGACTGTCAGTCTGCTGGCTAGTGCAGCTCGCTACGTCTTTCTGGAGAGTAAGCAACCGAAGAGTAAATGATGAGGAAAGAAGAAGGAAAAAGAAACTGGTGAAAAACAAGAGATCGATAACTCGATTAGTCCAATAAGAACAGGAATGAACTCTTAATATGGAAAGCAATACATATTAACCGCAGCATTAACAAAACTGGAGACAAAAAAGTAACAAAGTAAAATTACAACTAATTCAACTATAAATTTAGAGCCTGATAACCGTACGTCTATGCAGATGTATAAGCTTCACCTTTTCGGAAAAATTTACCATGGCACTAACAAACTGATTAACCAAGCTTTAATTTCAACTTATTAGTATTTAATGTTTACGGGCCAAAAACGTCTGTCAGTCAACATATTACGTTCCTACTGACATTCTAAACATTCAGTATTTGAATAAAACTGTAAAATGAGCACTTTCTTATTTCCTTCTAAGTAAACTATAACTCAGAACTGTAGAACACTCGTAGGAACTTTCGAAAACAGTACAAAAATTTCCATATTGCAAGAAGTTTGCCATATTGCAAGTAGCAGTCGTACGAGTGACCGCTTGCAGCCGCAGATCTGAAGTTCAGTAAGTGTTGGAATAACAGAATGAGCATCAGCAATACAGGAGCCAAGGCTAAGCTGACAACACACGTACACTCCGTATAGACGACGTGGACGAACTACAGGCAGTGAAAAGTCTGAAGAGGAGGCATTAAATTAAATTATTTCATAACCTAGTATAACTATAGCCTCGGTCAAAATATTTAAATAGTGAAAAAAAATAAACCCATTAACAGCCGGCATCTGCACAGAAGCAGTCACACGGAAGACGCTACCTCCGACACCAGAACAAGATCAACAGGTGCGTGGGAGACTAATCATGGACCTGGCAGCTCGCGAAATTACAGCATCCACAACGCCACAACCGCTGCACAGAGTTACGAGGGGGAACCGCTTGACAACAAAGTCACGCAACGTCACTCTATTCATTACCGCTGTGGAGTCGTCAAAGACAAAACTAATGATACATTTGACTGGAGGTCACATATCAAATTTGACCACACGATGTTCAGAAACACGTACACACAACAATAAGGAAACAATTATAGTTACAACTGTTACAATAACAATAATAATAATAATAATGAGGCAATTACAGGACGCCCTAAATCCTGACAAAACAGTTTATAATCAAACACAAAGCGTGACCGTAAGATCAAGAAGCCTTGTGCTTGGTTATAAACATTTGTTGCTATGGCTTGAACTTGACTAGAGGGATGTTCTTGGAGTTTAGGCATTTGTCACACACCCACTCTGCGTAGACCTCGGCTGTGAGAAGGTGGTAGGCGCTCTCCGTGAGACCGGTGCACACTCTGCCCACATAAGCATGCACATCAGAAAGGCCAACAGATCAAACGTTATTGTGTGGATTTTTAAGACGTAACTTGGCTGGATTACCCCCTAGAAATACGGTCAGTCTTGAAAGTAAAGAAAATTTAGTACTTTTTCAGCGTAGTTCTGAAGTAAGACGCAAGATTAACCATCAAGAGTTGTGACATACACGTAACACATAAGATACTAGAAGTGATAAATTTAATCAAAACGCAAGGAACAGGAAGCAACAGCGCAATGAAAATTACTGCTGGAGGAACACTTTGCAGCGAACTCGTAGCACAAAAGGAGCTCTCAGTTAATTTCATTTAATTCATTTAAGGCCGACAGGCTCAGAGCGTTTATTAAGACTGATAAATTGACCACATAACAGAAAAAGAAAGTAATGTGGCAGATCCTGAAGTCAATTTACGCAGCGCCTACCAAATGCAACTATGTTCCCTCAATAAAAGCAAAAAATTTCGTCACTTACTTCAAGTCAGGCTCAAGTTTATGCTCTCAGAATCGCACGAGAGGAAAGAGAAATAAACCAGTGAATGACTTACGTAAATATGACCGAAGTTGCGACTTGTTTTGATAATACGTTTATAATTCCAAGTAAACCAGATGAAATTTTCATCATCGGATTGTCCCCTACGGATTGAGATTGGCATAATTCGAACAGCAAACTACAACTTCCAACGCCAGTTCTTCAAAGAAATACTTCAGTTCGACATCAAGATCCGAAAGGGAGGAGGCAGAATATAAGAGAAAAAATAAAATTATGCAGAAAATTTGAAATGGAATATTCAAATTGAAATCTTTATATGAAATAAAATCTCAGCGCTCCGAATCCGCGAGTCACAACGGAGTCCCGATGCTACATCAAAACCTAATTCTATACTAAAGTGCATTCACCCTATACTTCAAGACCGTCAAAACTAACTCTACCACCCACGTATCGTAAGCCCAGCACACCCGAGCTAACGTTTTATTTCGTCTAGTTGCGTGCGAGTTCAAACATAAAATTGATCTTCAACACAAACAACGCAAGTCAAACAAAGACAGCGAGTGCAAGTTGCATCGTATTTGCAGAATGCCGTCGCTGCCAACCCTACATTGTGATCTATCTCTCCTCTACTCGCGGGCCAAGCACAGATGTGAGCCTTACATGTAATATTCAAGAGACTCATTTAACCCTTTGAAACCCACGCAAAGAGTTAGCTTTTTCTGCTAAACAAAAATTTTAACACCCTTACTTACATGAAGAAAAAACACCAGGTATTAATTTTACC
>VOMN01032880.1:0-16472 GCA_014899125.1 Orchestia grillus | reverse complement strand
TCCCTGTCGTCGCCGCGGCGGCCTCACGAGCGCTGCACCAGCTCACGCTACATTCCATGTCACAGTGCGTCCTTGTAGATCTACTTCTTTAAAATTCGCGAGTATGTACTGGAGGAGTAACATAGTGTGCTTGCTCCTGGTGTGTTCCTGAGGGCTGTCCTAGTATTTTGGGGTAGCAAACTATGATACCACTACTACTACTTCTACCACTAGCATTTTAGGGACTGTCCTTGTAGTATTTTGAGGATTCCCCTAGTATTTTGAGGACTGCCCTAGTATTTTGAGGACTGCCCTAGTATTATGAGGACTGCCCTAGTATTTTTTGGAGACTGTTCTAGTATTATGGGGATTGTCCTTCGAGTGTTTTGGGGACTAAGCGATCCTCGAGGGATATGCAGGACGCAAGACTCCAGACAAGAGGAGACACGCTGGTGTAGAGGATCCGCGTCAGTGTAGACGTGGTGCTCAGTGCTTGGCATGCTTATTTCATGCACAGTTGATTGATTTTCATTCAAAATTTTTAGCTTTAAGTATTCGAAATATGTCAGGTTTGGAGTCAAGAACTTTGTACTTGGAACGGAATTTCGAATTTCTGGAGCTCAATATTTTAAACACCAATAAAATCGGGCATGCAAAAAGCACGACATCAATCCAGGACTGCCTGTGTTTGCGTGACGATTGCCTGTGCTTGCGTGACGATTGCCTGNGACGACTGCCTGTGCTTGCGTGACGACTGCCTGTGCTTGCGTGACGATTGCCTGTGCTTGCGTGACGAGTTCTTCTCAGTAGTGACTTAAGTTACTCAACAGGAATAAGCAACTTTTGTTGCACACTGATGTTGTGGGTGTTGTTTGTATTTAAATAGACTTTATATGCTGAAATGTTTGAATATGGCTGTTTTATTGAAAGATCTGAACATAAATAGAAATTTGGGGACTTAAATAAAAATGAGCGTTTCTATTTAAATATTTGAATAGAGAATGAAGTATGGGTATTTAAATAGAAAACAAAATATGGGTGTTTCATTTAAAATTTGAATAGAAATCTTTTTCCACTTCTCTTTCTCCCTCTTCTAGGTAGCCTGGCGTTCTGTGTAGCCGAGCTTCTGGTTTGGTTTCTTCCATACTTCCTTAGCTTCATTCTTCAATTTTTGTGCCGCTAAACTACTCTCCCTTCCAATGGATGTGGCCCTTAACTCCTTTATAAAACGAGGGGAGGCCATCGATGCAATTATGTAAACAAAGCTTTCAGTATCGTCAGACCAGCTCATGATGAGCTAAATAAATGACAGCGTTTCATCCATGGAAAAAAACTACTTGTAAGAGTCTGGACTAAAAGGGTCATCTTAAGAACGTATAACTAAGCACATCTCTGCTTTTGTAAGCAACACCCAATGAGCGACATTCTGTAAAGTTTTTCTGCCCGGAGTGCCTCCAACGAACTCCAGTAATTGAGGAGGGAATTGTGGATCCCTGCTCGGTGTGGGGGTCCGATGTGGTCCTGGTCTTGCTTGCAGCCTGCTCCTCCTCCGCCCTCTTCTGTTCTGCCTTCTGTCCCTCTTGGTGCGCTGCCTTCTATGCCCATTGCAAAGCGTCCTTCCAAGCCTCCCACTCGCAGTCGGCACATGGTGTGTAGTACACTCGCAGTCGGCACATGGTGTGTAGTACACTCGCAGTCAGCACATGGTGTGTAGTACACATTCTCTCTACTGCTCTCTCGCTGTCCCCGCCCCACGCCTCCCTGCTCAATGTCTTCTCACTGATCAGAACTTACCCCTCTATTTCTCGTGGGCCAGACGCAGCTGTGTAGACTTAATCATTATTCCCAGATTTTATTTGAGTGTAAAATTTGAACATGTTCTGTTTTTAATTTGTAAATATGTCGAAAGTTGTATATTTAATAGCCTTCTAGGTTGTAAATCTTACTTTTCTAGTTGTTTTGCTATTTCCCATTTTGCTATTTTCTTCCAGCGACTCGTGTCCGGAACTTTCCTGAGAAGAATTTGATGACAGATTCCAGCTCCAAATTTGTCTAGGATATATTATGGTCGAACAATGCACCGGTCATATTCTATATTTACTGTATATTTTTTAGCTTGCCATGCCATTCATCGCTTTGTTTCTCGTGGTGTACGGCAATTTTTTCGGTTGAATTTTTCGTGTCAAGATGCCAATCTGCCATCACACCAAAGTTGTTCACAAATTCCATGGGTCTAAAAGAGAAGCTCGTTATGGTGGTAATGATTGTTCCGTTATTAGGTTCGAACACTCGTGATCCTCCGGTAAAATGCAGCGTCCAATGAAGTACAGCGAACCACGCCTCTGATCTTGAGCGAACTGAGTGGTCGCTGTTCAATGACTAATTTCTCTGAATAATTTTATAGATACCTTGTTGAATAAATGAAGCAAATATTCCACTGCGAAACATCTCGAATAAAAGAGACGTTGATGGTCGTATTCGGTTGTGCTAACAATAGTAATTCAGTATTACGTGGGGTTGTCATTTCGCGCCTCCGAGCGCTGTCGTCTCTGATGGATTCCGTTCCGCGATTGCTGCTCTTCCTTGTAGAGCGTCAGCCTTGTTCGGGTCGCGCGTCTGGCAGGACAAGCACTCATATCCTGGAGCTGCAAGCCGGAGGGTGCTCAGCGTCTCACAGTGGAGCGTCTTGGAAGCTCCCTTCAGTCCCAGTAAAAACGAGTGTAAACATTCTCCGTCGCATGTTGAATGTCCGATTTTGGAGCGCTCTGGAGGCTTCCTCTAGTTCAGGGTGAAATAAATTTATTAATTTCCGGTCAAATGGAGCCATTTTAATGGCCCGAAACAGTGGCCCTTTGGAGGCTTCCTTTAGTTCATCGAGGAACGAACTTGTAAATTTCTGGTACGTGAACACAGTTTTTAGAGACATCATTTGAACATGATCTTACTTTTTTAGTGTGCCCTGTGCTCTATATGTTGCCAGAGCTCCAAGTACGCCATTCCTGAGGGAATCATTATCAAGGAATTATCTGATTGAACTAATTTTTGTTTTGTTTTTGCTATTTTCTTAAACACACGAAGGGGTACGAATTGTGTATTTTTATTTGCTTACTTGGTACTACGTGTGAGCTTTTATGACAAATATGCATGTACTTTGTCAAGAGTACTCCGACTTTATTTCTGTCGTGATTCAAATATGTGCCCACAAAGCCTTCATTTCTTTATATCAGTTAGTATCCAGTCTGTGAAGGAAGAGGTTGTGTCATTGAAGAGGAAACGTCAAGAGAAGCTTGTGCTTTCTGCCCGGTTTTGACAACCAGTCAAACAGCGGAGAAAGCAGCCCTTCAACTCTCAGTCTGCCACCCGAACAGATTATTTCGTGTGGAAGGCTGTTAAAAAGTTTGAGACGTAACCTTTCTCTGTATTTTAGGCCTCATGATATTTTGAAGTAGACGTTTTTCTTATCGTGCGTTGCATGATTGATTTATGGTTATTTCCTCGTGATATTACCTAGAACATGAGCTAATTATAACTGTGAAGCTTAGTTTTACATTTAATTTCTGGTAAATAACACCTGTCCCTCGAGTCAAGAATATTTAAAATAAACTCATGCTGAAATGATTCATTTTTTACCCTTCATTCTGGACCGGGAAATGTTGGTGAACATAAACTCTTAGAGGCATCAATGTTGAACCGAGCATCGTGGCTGTAGAAATGTTAAGCTAAAAGTATCTTCATTGAACGCAATCAATGCTAGTTGAGTTGTGTCTCATGTTTCCAATAATTTTTTGTTCTCATTTTGACCGGCGTGTCTCTGGATTCATTCAGGAGTACGCACTTCTTTACGTTGATAGGTTTTTATTGTGACCAGGGATGTAGCACTCGCTACGTTGATACTTACTTATGTTTTCGATTCCACGTACCTTTATTTTATCTGAATACCTTGGAACGATTGTATCTGGTTGTTGCTGGCCATTTTAATATTTTCATTCGTTTACCTTAAAGTACATGAACGAATCTTTTATGTTCAAAAGCTATTAATTCAAGTACAGCAAAAAGTGTAAATTTACATACCTGGTAACTAATGGCTGTTCATCAACATAGGGTTCTAGGACCTTTTGACCTGTACAATTAGTGAATGTAGGACTAAAAACTTGGCATGAAATCTTATTATGAGCCAACTGTGCGGCGCTTCACTTCGCTATATGCTCTTTTAATTGAAAGATAGTGGTTTAATAAATTTGAAAACGTGTGAATTATTTGTACATGTTCCGACTGCTCTTCAGGTTTGTGCAATAGAGCTATTCGAAATATTAAAATGTCAAAGAAACTGAAGGCTATATGTTATTTCAGGTAGACTTAGGCAAAAATGTATCCAGTTATATTTTATGGCTCTGTTCTATGCGTGCGTGTTGAGCGCCAGGTATTTCTACTTGTATGTTGCTGTGATCATAATATTAAAGAGATCAGAGCGTTCCTTTGATAAGCTGTTGTTGTAGCTAATAGTGTCTGTAGAGGAGCGTAATGTGAAAGAATGCTACGTTAGTTTCTTCACATACTCAGTACTAGTTGGTGGTATCGACCGTAGTATATGGTAACTAGCTCGTCTCCAGTTTGGAGGACCTGAGTTCGAATCCGAGCTGAGGAAATCTGAAGGACTTGTTTTCAGGGGGCCACAGTGTGCTCCCTAGGAAAGGACGTCGCGTTGAAACTCCCCTTCAACGTAGGCGAAATTTTTGGAACAGACTAGTGAGAAAAGGAGAAATACGCATTAACAGTAAGTCCAGAAGTCTGTACTAACAGTAAGTCCAGAAGTCTGTACTGCTTTCATGAGACATGTGCAGGACTAGGGGGGTGAATCTCCTTAGGCGTTCTTTTGGATCTGAAATAGAAGCTGCATAGGTACGCAGGAAAAACAGTAGTCAGCTTCTACTTTCCTCAACTCTGATAAAAAGAAGAAAATAATCCTAATGCCAACGGGCTGGCTCTCCTATGTATCACTATGATCTTTATACGCTTTTTGGAAAAGTACTGTTGTACATGTGATTCATCGACTTGATAAAAGTTGAACAATTCATTTTATTAATTGAAAAGACTATGAGCAACGCACAAGGCTAATAGTTGAAAAAAATACGTTAGTAAAACTTAATGTATGCGAAAGATTGTTCATCAATTTTCCAAACCTAAGCGGGCTCTAATGACATTAGATCTGTGACAGGGATCGAATATTGACAAAGCATTTCTCATTCTCAATACATTAATTTCACATTTAATACTAATTAAATTCAGATTCATTAGAAATATTTCTTTATTGTCGTCTGCAGCCTGCATGGGCTACGCAGGCGCCATCTATTGTTCAATTCTGACCTAAGAGGATAGGAAGTTGTTTGTTTTGATGTGCGGTGTGGTTGCAGGTCGTGAGTAAGGTGCATGTCGATCGCCATTAATAGTTTCAAGTGCGTCACATCTTGTACATGACTTAGCCGCCCTTTGGTAAAATCTTAAAAAAATTCCTGCCTTACTTCAGCTTGATAACCCTGTTGCACTTTTCTATTTGCTGGCTGCTTCTGCTCGTTGTTGCTGTTACAAGCTCCGTGCAATTACAGGTATGTCTCACCTGCTGCATTGATTCGTTCACTCCTAAGTCGTGTTCGCTCACTAAATTTCCTACTTAGCTGACTTAAGTTATGATGGCTAATTTATGCTTCTGTTTATTCAATATATACGGAGGTGCTATTTTTAAAATTTATTCCATTTAATTTGAAAATTCTCAAAAAATTTTGTATTCTTGATTTTAGTTGTGTGTAAATAAGGTTCAGTTGCAAATCAAAATAATGAAATGATTTAATTAATTCAACGGTAAATGAGTGTTAATCCAGCTGAATGCAATTATGTGCAAATTCTGTAATTATTATTATGTGCAAATTTTATAAATATTACACAGATGGATTGCATTTTTTAACTTTCATTGTTTTGGAGTTGTTAGTACCATTGTAAAGGGCTTTCATGATGACAAAAGGTGGAGATTTCATTGGTTGTTCATTTTTCCTGCTGCATCTTTTTCTTTTATTATTCTTTCAATGGTTCTTGAAGTACAATTTTACTGATCCTGATGTTCATTTTATTTATTTAGTTCACTGAGATTTTTTAATTCATTGAAACTTATGGCAAGTCATGACAGATTGAGCTCTTTAATACTATATCTTGTTTTTTCTGTAGAATATCTATAAGCAAGAGATTTTTTGATGTGGATTGTTGAATATGATCTGTGTGAACAATAGACTTAAGGTTGAGCTTGTGGGTAATGTATTTTGACTTGAAGAGCAAATTTGATCTTATATTTTTGGGGCATATTGTTTATTTATTTTGTCTATTAATCATAAACTGTATGTAAATTAGGTTTAAATAAAGCTTTGACTATAGAAAAATTCTCAATGAATGAGTTAAAAAATCACTGTCAACAGTTAATTATATGCTTTGGAGTTTCCTGTCAGCAAACAACTTCTTCTTCCTTCATTCATTAGACATAAAAATGTGATCTCCTTAGCTTGAGCTCAATTGCTAAAATTACATCCCAGACTCACTCATAGGTCTTAGCTTTCTAGCATAGCATATCAGCTTATAAGAAATTGATTCTAGATTCTTTGTAACATATTTTAACTTGTTTTTAGCTTGTTGGCAATAGGTTTTAGTTTACATGGTAAGCAGTTTTAGGTACATACTTAGTTTTAATGAAAAACTTTGGTTAGTTCATAAGGCTTGGTCTTAACACAAAATTTAGATAAATGTAGTAGAAATTTGAACTTGGTGCCAATTGATGCAGCTTTTTTGTAATGGGTTTTTTGTTTGAAGCTTTTAAAATATTTTTTAGTTAATTTGTCCTCAGAAAAGCATCTATTTCTAACTGATCACTAAGCTTGTTGAAGCATTCAAAAGAAAAAGCTTCTTTACCAGTGGATTGAGGTATCAGTTTTTACATAGTTAAGAGACTTAATAATAATACAAGCTAAGCTTCAGGATCAGAAACACTGATAAGCCTTTTATTTGGCTGCTAGGAACATGGTCTTGTCTGATATGATATAATGGTTGAAATATCAGTATTTATTACTAACTATTATTATAATTATTATTCTTTAAATTATTTTATTAACATATGTCTTATGATTGGGTTACTAGGAAAGTATTTAGGCATAGAACTGGCATACTGCATATGATTTGATAATACTGTTTTTCATAGGCCCAGTACTAATACATGTACATGTTAGAAATTTATTTATGCTTCTAGTAAACACACCCCACCAAAAATGGTATGACAAATGATGTTAATTTCTTGAGATGCCCTCTTATTTAAGGTAAATCTGTCATGAAATATTGTTATTTTTAGCATCACTGATATGGACTGCCTTCTTTATCTTGCTGATTAGTTAGACATCCAGACCTGGGAATTTTCTCCTATCTAAATCCTTAGAGTGTAACAAAGAGATGAGAAAATGGACCAACCAAGCAAGCAACAGTGGGATATCATTATATAATTGCACTAAAAATGTTATATTTATTTTTAGCTATGAGGCTCTTAAAGCACTACTTCTATGATTATTTTGAATGTTTATCATTATATGAGATCAAAGCTCATTTGGGACACACTGTGAAGAATTCTTGATTTTTTTCTTGGTATTTCTAGGAGATGTCAAATTCCTCAGAGATAACTTGGACATCCTAAATATAGGTTAACAATCTCTGCCTGTGACCTGTATTCTCTTAGAGCTAGGTTGGCAAAGTTTTTCAATTTTTTCCTTTCTAGGAGATGAGATATCTTAATGAGTTTGTGTTCCCATAGAATCTGTTTGGTTTTGGTATTTTCCTCCCAATTTTTCTTTGCCAGTTAGTGCTTGCTGATTAAGGACAGGTTTTGTCTGAATGTATTTTTGTTTCTTATTGCAATAATTTTAATAATAATCCCTACTTAAGCAAAATATTCAATTTCTTAAATATTATTTTTGAAGTCTGTTGGGGTTTTGCATGTTAAAATTATTGATGGTAATTAATTTACCTAAAGTGTACACCAGGTGCTGCATCTTCTGCTTGATAATGGAATAATTTCATTGTGTATTTCAATAATGTTATGATAATGATAGAAAACAATTTATCAAAAATATGGAAATAGACATTAATGGCCACAAATTTATTTGACTTTTTTTTTACAACTGGGCATAGAGAAAATTTGCTCTGTCATTACAAATTAGAGTATTACAAGACTTTTCTGTTGTATGATGGGTACAGTAATTTTATAGTTGCTGAAAAGCCAAATGTGAATAGATACTTAATGTGTTCAATACAGGCATGTGCCTATGTTGAAATTATTAAGTAATTTGTAATTAATGAATGTTTTAGTTTTTAAGAAAATTATCACTGCTTCTTTTGTGATATACCTGCATAATAAAACTTTTAATTAAAATTCATGAAAATAGTTCAGGTCTCTGTTCATGTTATATGACAGCTTATTTTTACAAATGGAAAGTATTTTTAATATGAATTGGGACCTCAGTTTTGTCATCAAGTCATTTAGAAGAATTCGATGAAACTGGATGTACAAAAACAAGCAATAGATAGATATATCACATAATAATACACAACCTAGTAATTGATCATCAATGTTAATTGGTAACTGTTGACAATAGTTAAATAAGAAATCAGGCATTTGAAAATAGAGGTTTGATTGTAATTCTAGAAAAGATACATTTTGGTGTTACCAAAAGAGATAAATGATGACTCACAATTGATCAGAACCAAGTAGGAGGTACATCAGTGCCAGCAGAATATCAGAGTTGTGTGTGGGAGTGAGGTTGACACTCAGCCGTAGAATTATAGAATAGTTACTGCATGACTGAGATACATGATGGAACAAAGCTTCTTATTGTAAACTCTTACTTTTTTTTTCAAACTATATTATATTTAAAACAGACTCACATTTGGGAACTAAACTATTGTGAGCAATGCAAATACATCATTGATGTGTCATGGAAACAGACAGAATACCCAGAGTTAGCATCTATTGAAGTTCTACCTGGTCAAAGCTTTAACCAAATATGTAAAGTTATCTTATTTTGCCCATGCCAGTTTTGGCAGAAGTGATCTAATATTCATGAAAATTTCATACAAAGAATTTGTTTATTTTTCCTGTGGGAGAAAGATATTTTAGATTTTTGAAAGTTGCTCATAAAGCTGTGGTGTTATGTTGTTGGTGAAACTGTGGTGTTGGTATATTGTTGATGAGACTGGTGTTGGTATGTTGTTGGTGAGGCTGTGGTGTTGGTATATTGTTGATNTGTTGGTGAGGCTGTGGTGTTGGTGAGGCTGTGGTGTTGGTGAGGCTGTGGTGTTGGTCAGTTGTCAGCATTCTGCCGTACTGTGGAGTGACTGGACTAGCCCTGGTGGGCATGGTGGTAGAGCCAGGATGTGATAGGGTTTACTGTGCACATGACCATAAGTGTGATGCACTGCTTTTGTAATTATAGTGTGATATGCCCCTTTAGAGTTGGTTTTGTTCTTGATTTTTGATGCATGGAAGCATTAGGAATGATTTTTTGGGAAATTGACCAAGGTTTTAAAAATTTGTACCATACATCAAAATTCCATGTTAACTCTATTTTGGAGGTTCATGGAAAGAACTTTACACTCTCATTAAATCTTTGTTAGACAACATAAATTATAGCTTTTTCTCAGTATATTATGTCCCTGAGCGCTATTTGCAAACTCTCCTTGGTCTTGCACAACAGTTCATATGATGGCATAGGAAATAATAGAAAAATTGCTGCACTTGAGTGTGAGATGGGGTGCTATAGAACGTAGAGTTTTTATCAGCCATGTACTGACCTCTGCTGCTTCCTGTAGTGATAACATGCTCTACTGTTCAGGTTTACTGCTCTTCTCTAAAACATGGGTCCATGTACATGGTAGGTAGGTCTCTGCCAGGTGCCTTTACAGGTTTTCTTAACATGCTGTACTCACTTTATTTGGCTATGTGGAATTTTGAAATGCTGTTCATCATTATTTCTAAACTAACCTTGATTATTGTTTAATGGTCATTTTCCGACTAGTTTTCAGTGGAAAATTTGATCATTTCTCGTTTGAAAATAGTTTCAGGTAGTTTATGTTGAAATAGAATACTACATCTTCATAACATTTTATACTAATTTGAAGCTAAAAATATCATCTATTACTCTTCAGATCTACTTTGTGGACTGCTTGAAAGCATAGGAAATTTTATAAAGAGCCACTTGATTGACTTTTTTCCATTCTGGGATGCTTGATTAATCATTTTTATTGTACATGCTTTGCACTGCAGTTGCTACTGCTGCCTCCTGTGCTTGTTCACTTTGATCACTAAAACCTGCCTAATTTTTCCACTTGCTACCGCTCCTCTTCTCACCATAATTTCTGCAGGCGACAAAAAACTCCACCTCTGTTGTTCATGCAGCTGCAGATATAGTCAGCCATGAAGCACTGGTTTTCCACGTCGCTGTGTGTAATTACAGTCGTCTCAACATGTGTTCTTCTGCTAGCTGTAGCCGGGGTGTCTTTTGTGGCTCAATGTCGAATTCCGCCTGTCACCATCCTGCCGTGCAGTTGGTGACAGTCGCCATAGTGTCGTGCGGTTGTGCGGTTGGTGACAGTCACCGTCCTGTCGTGCGGTTGGTGACGGTCACCATCATAATATTCCAGTGTTGGCGAAAGCGACTGTTATATTGTGCTTTTGTTGGTGACGGTCACTATGATGATGTACTGATGCTGGTGACTCACTCTAATAATCTGAAAGCATCGGTAATGCTCTCCATCGTATTTCAGGAAAAGAGAACCTTGTGTGAAGAGTAACCTGTCCCACATCTTGCAGTAAGAGATGTGCTTTCAACTGAGAGTTTCTACTCGAAGAACAAAGCCGTATCATGGTAGTAATGGGCGGGTGTGTTCAGAAAGAAAGAAAAGAAAAATCGTTTATTCCGATTTCATTCACATACAAAGCATGGTACATCGGGTTTTCAATCAGTAAAATTATAGAGAAAATTGTGGAAGAAATACGGTTTAGTCTGCAGTGTTTTCACCAACATGACATTTTTATTTATTTCGTCTGTCATCGTGGAAAGAGTTGTCAAAATCAGCTAGTTTTAATGTTTTCAGTATAGTCAAACAATCTGGTGGTATCTGGCTATTTTATTGCCGCATGGTGATCAGCAGGCAATCCAACTCAGGGATGTATGCAGACACCCAGAAGTGCGAAACACTGTGTTGCACTAGCGATAGGTACTCCTCAAACCTAGAGGTAGTCATTTGTATAGAGCTTCATCCAAAGGGGCTAATTTTTTTAAAGTGGTTTAATTTCTGATGTCATCGTTTCGTGGTACGGTAGAATCTTTATACCTCTGTGCATTTGTAACCTTCGTTCATGGTACTGGCTTTCTGATCTAAGGTTTTATCGTACTATTACCTCTCTCTCTATGCGTATTATATTCCCTTAGTATCAACTTCCACGTTATGGCAAAAAATTTATTGCGTGGTCTCGAAACCGGAATCATCTGAAGGTGTGTTGGCACTTGCAGTCTCGTACATAGATTAACAGGGTGTGAAAATCAGCTGGCATGATACACGCGAGTCTAGTAAGCACAGCATTGGTGAGGCCTCTGCCACGCGGGTGCCACTCCAAGCAATGCAGCTTGGAACAGTAGAGAAGCTTTAGGCGAAGTTGGGGCGTGAGGTCATGCTACGTAGTGTCAGGCTGTCCATGTAGGAGCAGGAGTGAGATACAAAACAAGGAACATAGGTACAACTTTGTATAAAACCACCAACACTCTTAGATCCCCCGGATCATCACGGAAGAAGAAGGTACATTTTACTCCCGCAGCTCAAGTAACAAGAAGCTGGGCGTTTCCTATGCTCACAGGAATGTTACGTATTAATAGATGACGCCGTGCTGCTAGAATCAAGACGTCCCAGCATAGTGAGCTAGGGCACATCTGATTTTCTGACTAGAAAGTGTTACTCATTATGCGATGTGTGAAGGTGGTGATCTCGTGGTAATTGTAACCCCTATGGTGCTGCTGACTCGACATGGGAGTGGTTCGCTCTGCTTGTATTTGGACTTTGAAGGTGAAAGCGGAGGCAGATACACAAATATGATACACGCGTACTTGTCGAAAGGTGGCTGATGGATTCATGCACTTGTCTAGAGCTTAGCAAACACTCATGATAAGTGCCTCACAAACACTAAAGATATACTTTTAATTTCGAGGCCGGCTGGCGCCGAAACTAATACCCAAGCGAAACGGGCGTGTCTTTTTAATCGAGACCTTCATAGCTTTACGGTTTGTGAAACGTCTCACACCTTCCGCACAGTACATGAAACAAGTACACGTCCATAGTGGCACATCCCCTGCCAGCTTCCGGTGCGGCGCCCCACACTCAGCTCACGGTGACGGTCTCTCACCGGCTCTGCGGCGGTCTGCGCCCTGCGGGTTGGGCAGTTAGCGACGCGCTGCTACCGGAGGAGCATTCTTGCGTCACTCGGTACTTCCGTCGCAGGGCGCAACTAACTTTCGGTGCCTCGAATGTGTAGTGCGTACTGTGCTTGTGTTACTGAACTGTTGCGTGGTTTTTAAGTTGAGCGGTTTAAATGGAAAGCTACAATCTTGACCTGAAAAGTCCGAGAAAAACTTGGAATTGCACTCTGCTGTGCTGTTAACTCGTTGGAAATTGTGGTGTGTAACCTGTTATTCACTTTTTCGGGAAAACAGTCGCTTCGTAACGGCAACTGTGATTGTGGGGAAAAAAGACATATTTTTGTGCAGTTTGCCTTATGCGCGGCGGTTAAATTGATGAAAGTTCTACAAGTATTTTTATGTTCCCCGGAGAAATATAGAAATGAAACATGAAATTTATTGAGGTGGTATTGATAAGCGAAAAGGTTTCAAACCTTCTTTGTTCGCACTGAAAATAGTCGGAATTTTTTTTCAATGTATGAAGCCGTTTCTAAACTGCCTAATTTTCAAAAAATTTATGAACGGATGATGCATTAAAACATTTCGTACAATATACATTCCCTAGAATATCGAGAGCACGTAAAAAATATTTACTCTTATAACTAAGAAAAGTGAATTGACAAGTGATCATTTTTAAGTGTATTTAGTGAAGGCCATAATGTAGGGAGATCGCATGTCAGTCGATAAAACATGTCTTGGATACCTAAGAGAAGATACCCATTGTACGCTTATTTACAGTTAATGTATTGTGTAAAGAAATTTTGGACTAAACTCAGTTCTAAATTTTTGTTGCAAATTTTTAAGATTGTTTCTTGTGCACTTTCTATGTTTCGTCTATGTTAATTGTGCTCCAGTGACTGCAATTACCCGATATTTGAACGACTTGAACGTTTCTTCACCACCCGGCACGTTAGAAGTATCACTGGCCAGTATTGCGTACTGACTTAGTCGTAGCAGCATCCCAATTTATTTTGTATTCGTATATGCATTACTGTAGAGTATGGCGGTCCATTCCCTGACGGAAATGGAGAGAGGCGATTTCTAACTTACCAGAAAGTTTTGAGTTAGGCACGGGTAGGAATATTAGAATCTAATGTAATATGCATTGTGATTCTTCAGCCTTAAGTTGTTAAATCAGGTAAATACATATTGAGAAGTTTGCCTCATACGTACACGTGGTAGCACTTGGCATTCACTCACACGCAGCAGGAGATTCTAGCTTGCAAAAAAACATGAGTTCATCCTTGTCAAATACACATAAACTTCTCTTAGGTTAGGTACGGACAATGTTAAACATCAATTTTGCAACTCAGGACTCGACTCTGTGTGCTGTTCCAACTTCGATTAGAACAGCCTCACTATGTCTTGAAGGATTGCGTGAAAGTTAATGAGTTAACTCTACAGTATGAATTGAATCTGAGATATTTTGTCCTGAGCGACGTCGTTTTCCTAATCCTAGGTGTTGGCCGTGACAGTCGAGTCGGATGACGACTCCATTGTCATGCTGCCCTGCGAGTCGCTCATCTGGGCTTTCTGGGAACGCTGGGGGTGTTGTGGTATGGTGTCATCTCTGAATACGAACGTCTCGCACTGCTCTGAGGTAGGGGCTGCATGGATGGGAGTATAGCTTTGTGTAGGTACCGTGCTGAATGTTTGGGGTATCTGCAGCTCCCGAACTGAGAAATTAATGGATGCTTATTGCAGAGAAATTAGTCGGACTCAACCTTGGTACGGTATTTGATGCAATCTTAAATTTATATCACCAAAGAAGCTTACGCTAAAACGACGTTACGTTTTAGGCTGATCCTACAATTTGTCAGTTATTACTCAGGAATAGCGTTATTTTTAAACGTGTGACATCTCGGTTATAGTAGTGGTCTAGAGAGACGGCGAAGTGCTGTTTCGCTGCCGTTCTTATACATCACGCGTTGTTTCTTCTGTGTTGCGGGTTAAGGAGCTCTCGTTTCACATCAAGCGTTGGGCAGAGTGATGACCACACGTTAGTCTGTCCCTCTACTATGTCTCCGCTCGGGTCTTAACCAATTAACCCTGCGTTTATGCACCACAAAACTGTTCGCGCAATGCCTGCATTTAAGTGCGTAAATTACAGTTCCAGCGCTAAGTTCGCATGCATGGGTGTGAGATTCTTGCGGGCTATTAAAACAGAAGTTATGTGCTTTATCGCGCAGCACATAATTTGAACGCTTGCTCTGCACCGTCGCTGTCGGTAAACTTGTATCCGTCTTGCTCGTCTTCTGTTGGTTATTGTGTACGCTGCCACCCCAAATTAAATTAGATTATTAGTTAATTTAAAGCTTCCCGTCCTCACGAAATGTCATCCAAAGGGAGTGACGATAAGAAAAAACCATTGGATGTGGACTACAGAAACGTGGAATCTATCTATGCTCAGGTGTGTTCTCACACAGGATCTCTTGAGCATAGATACAGCTAGTTAAGAAGGTAGAGGAAGCAAATAAAAAGAAGAGATAGTAAAAAAAGTATGAAAATTTAAAGAAGTGAAATGGCTACGAAAGATAAATTACCGAAGGCCTATCTATAGCTGAGGTAACTAACAGTGCCCTCCCTGAAGACCCCAGTCCCCATAGCATTCGGTAGACAAACCTAACCCTATTGCTTGTCCCATGCCCCCTGAGGAGCTGATGTCAACCCAAGGGATGCTTTCAGGAACTTATTTGTTCGTAAGAAAGGGGGTGCTGTGGTTCATGAAGTTGGTATTGTGTAGAGCGGTGAGAGGGATAGATGTTGGGAGGAGAAACGATGGGGTCTTTAATCTGCACCAAGGCAACAATGATGAATTATATCTTATGCACTTACAATATACGTATTTTTTAACACGTTCCCTGCGTCAGGCTGTTCCATACTTGGGTTATTCCAGAGTTATGTTAGGTTTGAATCCGGTGACACTTCCTTGTTTAGAAGTTAAACATCTTTCATAACTATACATGTTCGGATTCATCGTACCTAGTTATTTGAAAAATTAAAATTTGAGGGTTTTCTGTGAATGCAAATGCAACGAGTGTTGGCCATTACGCTAGAGAGGTTAATCGGTAAACCATTGGCCCAATATGCGAGAAATGTGTGAGGCATGAAGACATAACTCGTATACTATCTGAACTTGCATGGTTGGCACAGAGCGTTTCTAGATTGGCATCAACAGGAACAAGCAAACTACCACACGTAACGAGCACAAAGTATAGGATATCTGCTCTCATTCAATTACAACGCATTCATACGTCAGCGTGGAGCCCATAGATTTTGCTGTTGAATGCCACGCTTTGTCAAGCTTGAACTGGTGGCATTTGGTTGCACTGTAAATGAAGTATCGTGATCTCTATCGTCAAAATCCTGTGAGCGAAGAGAGACGTTTCCTACGATATTAGAATGCGGGATCCAGGACCGTTAAAAACTCAGAGAGCCTATCAGTAAACGAGCGGGAAGAAAGCGCCCTTTTAGCGTACGTGAAGTTTTTGCGACTTTGATAAACATGACAACGGCTGCACAAATGGACGTGTTAAAGGCTCGTGACGTCGAACCTGAAAATTGTGCGACTTGTTACGAATGAGCAGCCAAAATGATTTTTTTTTAGTTTTCATAGCCTTGCGCTTTTTAACTTGAGTTCTACAATTCTGTAACATTTTCCTCTCGTTATCCATGTCTAAATCCAATTATATTATCAAGTAAGAAACCCAAGTTTTTTGTGCTAGATTTCTGTCCGTGGCCAGCTAGCGCCGTAGTGACATGTGCACGTCAGGTGCTTTGTGTTGTCGAAAGTGCGGGTGTCTTGGGTTCATTGGGATATCTATTATTTTTTCGGGATTAGGCCACTAGTGGAGACTAAACGTATCAGTCAGCTTGAATATTTTGAAAATGTTTGGGACTTAATGCCCTGGCCACACTGGTGTGCCGCCGCTTTGTGTGCATGGTGTGTCTTCGCATATCCGCGAG
>VOMN01032867.1:0-25444 GCA_014899125.1 Orchestia grillus | reverse complement strand
GTGTGTGTCGTTGGTGTGTGTGTGTCGTAGGTGCGTGTGTGTCGTGTGTGTCGTGTGCGTGTCGTGTGTGTGTTGCCTCGTGTTTTTGGTGTCAAGTAGATGGCCACCAACCTCACATGTCCAGCTGGTCCATTTGAATCGCTCTGATTAAAACAAAATACCCGAATGAAAACTTTAGGAAACAGGATAGCCAAAACCGAACGGATCTTATTCGGTTCACTAGGCTGAGAAATATTAAAACGTTACTGAAAAGAGCAATGACAAGGAGTGCAAGAAGTCTTAAGCTGATATTCTCGAGAAGTGAAACTCGCCAGTCAACCATTTCTCTTATCCGTTTATATAAGAGAATGAATAAAATTATTCTCATTCAAAAAAAAAACTTAAAATTCTAGAAGTTTCCAGTAGTAACATAACCAGAAATCCTGTAAGATCGCTCGGAACGTATAGCCAAAGATGGGTCGAGAAAACTCTTCCATCCTTCGGATTTCCAGCGATACCGAGGGACCCTTAACTGAACATCGTACTGTGGCAGCAAGTGTGCGCTGAATTTTGTCAGTGTTCTATCAACGTAAATGTTGCACGAGAACAAGATGTTATTGCGTGCATCTCGAACAGCTAGTGTTCGTGAAACCCATGAAAATTACGTGTGGAAATAGGTATCGGACGTCATTTTTTCCATTTCGTCAACGGGATGACTCAAATACAATTTTGATTATTTATTATTGGCAGATTACATTTGGGTTTGGTGTAAGGTGCTATCAAGGAATTGGGGTAATTAATTTAAGAAAAATTTTCTGGCAGATAGATTTAGAACTATTTTTCGCTCGTGAATGTGTTTTTTTTTATTCCCACACACGTCTACTTTAAAATAGCAAGGTAAAGTGCCAAGTTAGTTTAAAAATATGCAAAAGAGTATTACAAGCACTAACCGAAAGTACTCGTGGCAAGACGAGCTTTGCTCCACACTTATCAATAACCACACTGACTTAATTGCTGACTGTCATTACTAAATTTGAGACGAAGCTCGTCAATCAAATTTGGGGTTATAATTATGCTAGCAGACGCGCCCTGCCAAAAATGGCGGGACAAACGGTGTATATTTCTTAAGATGCCCTCTAATTCACGGTAACTCTGACATGAAATAACGATATTTGCAGTATCACTGATACGGACTGCCTACTCTGATAGTCTCGCTGATTAGTTAGAAATACGGAACCAGAATTTTCTCTTAAGTCCTTAAGAGCGACAGACGACCCAAGCAGGTAACACTGGACTATTATTATATGGTGAAATAGTCATATTTTCTAAAAAGAAATGCTATCCAAATTATTCACAATTTTTCATTGCTTGATCGAATTTATTAATTATTCAAATGGCTATGTGTAGATGTAATTTTCAGTGATAACAAATTAAGTATTTGTTGAGTAATGACGAGAAGCATACGTGTAAAATATATTAGATATCCAACACAGCATCGACGAAGTAAATTCATAACAAATTAATTAAAACGTCTCTTTTTCGTTGGTCATAATATTCATGACTATTCATTTATTTGTTAGCAAATATTGAGTTAAGCTTAGAAAATTTAAACGGAATAAGAAGCCCCTGACACGGGCGCCACCTTGCGTTTGGTCACGTTAGGATCGATTCGTTCAGTGGTGGCAGACATCAGGGCTTCAGGATATTGGAGTCTGGAAAGCCTGCTCAAGGCCCGAGCTATTAGCTTTAATTTCTGCTGCTGAAGTGCTCTCTCTCTCTCTCTATCTCTAGGAAGGAGGTTCTGGTGCCAAGTAGAGAGACATAGCTATAACCTTTACGTATTAAGTCCACTTTTGAAAAAGATGCAAAATGTGCGCTCCCTCTACGGGAAAGGAAGTAAATCTTCAAGAACGGCTTGTGTATCGTACGTGATGTAGCTGACATTGTTTTTCGTGTACGTATTTTGCTTTTGAAAAATTGCGAATGAATTTCTCCTCAGAAAAATATGATGTGGAACACCTTGACCGTGCAATACAACCCCCTCATCGAGGAAGAGTGGGACGAGCACTTCAAGGTGACGTGCGAGTACGGCTACGACTTCTGGAAGACGGTCACCTTCCCCTTCCTCGATGTCGAGTGAGTGAAATGGCCAGCTCTTAAGGCTAGGTTACCTCGGCTGTAGATTCCTCGTAGTACTCGAAGGTTAGGTACTGAAAATTAAGTTACAAGCAGATACGTTTAAGCTGTTTGCTATAAGTGATGAAAATAAATTAACCATAGTTTTTGAGCCCTTCATAAAAGATTCGACTGTAGTATACATGGATGGGATGTAGGTAAATTTGGAGATTCTAACATATAGCAAACTGCCATCCCGAACGTCTTAGGCACTTCTGTCTTCGTGTCCACTTTGCTTCTTTCATCGTTCACATCTTCTTTGCTTCTTTCATCGTTCACATCTTCTTTGTTTTCTCCTTTTCCTTCTTAACTAGCTGTTTCTATACGCAGGGGATTTTGCGTGGGAACACACATTGTACGAAGATTCCTCGTTCTCAGTAGTCTTTAACTAATGGTCCCTTTTCTTCTCTCTCATTGAATCACATTTTATGTAGACAGGGAGCTTCAAACTAAATAATAATCTAATCATACCCTTAGGACAAGATGTCCGGCACATTCAGTATGTTTCTTACAAGGGGAACCCAAATTCATGCCAGCTGTACGCAGGACTACTATCGTTTCAACTTGTGGATTTCTAGAAGCTTATAATGACGGATCATTATAAACTGTTGAGCTCGGAGAAATCTCAGCAGAACATTCTCTTTCATAGCTTAGAAAAAATTTAACTCTAAGGGAGAATTCATATTCAGAGGCTGTTTTATTTTTGGTGATTGTGGTCTGTTCATCAAAAATAATTGTTGAGAGTATGAGAAAATGAATTGAATGTACATATCATCGTGCCCTCAGTTACTGTTGTTTTATATCTGTGACAGCGTATGACTAAGGAGTGAACAAGCCTGGAACGAAGCGTTCAACAATAGTGTTGTTAGCTCCATGTGTGTACCAATGGAACGCGACTGCAAACCTGGTCTGATCGCACTGATTCAGCGGCAGTCAAGGAAAATAGCAAAAAATGTGACAAGGAATTGGTACACGAATAAAAAGAGAAACATTGAAATAATAACCGGTGGAGAGTATATGCATAATAGTTTGTACGTACAAGCAACGTTTCGATGTCTCGCGAAGAAGATGGTGACTTATAATTTGAGGTCATTCATGCTTCGGTTTTCTCGAGTCAAACTCGCGAGCCAGGGTTTCAGTTCAGGAAAAACTTGAAACTGGATGTTTTTGCAATCCTGTTCAATTGATGATGGCATTGTAATGAACTGTGAGCAGAAGAAGCGGTCACACTAAAACTTACACATTTAAACAAAATTTTAATTGTGGTTTCATTAGAGAAGTTCAAAATTTCATTAGAGATGTAAAATTTAAACGAGAAGCAAAGAATAAAGTTCGAGACATTCGTATGAATTCATTTGGTTAAAATCCATCAATTGAGGAATACAGTTACGTGAATTATAGGAGTTGTTGAAATACATAATTTATATATTCTAATTTCTCCAATTTTCTATTTTATCTGATGATGGAATTGATCTCGAAACGTTCATAAAAATGCTTAGAAATTTATTCTTCCTCTTCAATGTTGGAATTTACTTGCGTTCTCACCAAACGAATGTTTTGAGACAGAAATTATACCTGAAAATGACACAGTCCTTATCCTTACACAGAGTGCAGACAGGGAACCCTGTGGTGTTCACCCTCACGCCCCCCGAATGTCACATGGAGATCAGGTACGGCTACGGCACATCGGGGAACCGCATCACCGGCCCCGTACGTGTGGGGGACCCCCTCACGCTCGTCATCTACATGCGCTCCGAGCTTGGTCAGTGGTGCTTGTTCGTCGGGTGTAATTCCAGCAAACTTCTCCCTGCGTAATGCACTTCACTCAAATTAAACGCGTTTCTTGCGACGATAACCACCAGTTGATCATTTTGCCCCTAAGAAAAAGCATCGCCGCAGGATGTGTGTAATTTTTATTTTAAGATCCATGCACAAAGATCACAATATTTTTTAGGTTAGTATTCCATTTTTCGTGCTTAGCATAGAATTATGAAGCAGAATTAGAAGTTTCAACGCAACTTCTATCCGTAATTTTAAGGTTGTAGACACTGAACACAATTAGAAGTTTCATCGCGATTTCTACCTCTTAATTTTACGGCTGTAATCTTTTTAATTGAAAATCCCATTTAACATGTTCTGTATGAGACTGATTTAGGAATAAACGATTTTTCTTTATTTCTTGAAACTCGTAGACTCGTTTCTATTTACTGTACTATTACAATGGGAAAGCTAAATGCATTTAAAACTGAAGAACATACCCACGTAAGTCCAAATAAATTAGTTGGTATCTAACTACAACATTAAGGAAAATTGGATAGCTAATCGATTTCGTTGTTAAAAATTGTTCAAATTTTCTCCAGACGGTTTTGACATCGTAGTGAGCGACTGCTTTGCCCACAACGGAGGCCACAAGCGGATCTCCCTCATAGACCACTACGGGTGAGTCATTTCTGATCACTGCCTGCTTCCTTCTATTTTCGTGAGGAACTGCAAATGTAAGAGGATCTTTTAAGTAATGCTCATAATCATATCGTAGACCTTCGCAGAAGAATACCTTGTTCTCGAATCCTTGAAGAGCTCTACACATATGGCTGTTATAGATTACTGCCTATGCTCTTCTTCTTGTGAAGCAGGGCACTTGTTCATGGATTTTTTTTTAATGTCAACGGTCATTCTCAGCATTTTCGGACACCGTGGTTTTCACATTCACACGGTCGCTGTCGATAACAAAGACCGTGTGAACGCATCGCCAGCCCCCTGGGCAGTGACCGTTAACTGAATACATCGACTTTTATCGAATAAAAGTTATCTGAGTCATATCAGACAGAGAAGACTGCTGTAGTAGAGCCCCACATTCGAGGCATAAGTCTGCGCAAACGAATTCCTTGTTCTCGAATTCGTGGAGAACTCGAGGCATATACATAGCCCCCTAGAGAGTCCACTGTCGTCACAGGTACTCATCGTTTGATGTCTTACTTGTTTGAGGCACGATTTGAACGTTGTTCATTAATTTTAACTTCAAGTATTCAAAATATGCGCTCTTGACTCGTCTCGAATCAAAATATGGGTTCTTGAGTCATTTTTTTGGGAGAAAGAAGCAAGTTGCACTACAATAAGATGGACTTGAAACAAGGACTATACTCGTAAATAAGAGTACTGCAAATCTCGGACGACGAGCTCCATGTTCATGGATCTCCCAGATGAATCCACATACATGTGCATTGATCCTAAAAAATGAGTGCGATAATACTACCTAAAACTCGGATGAAGGCCCTCCCTCTCTCTGAAAATAAAGGAAATTCCTAAGGTGGCTGGCATGTTTTAATATACTAAAAATTCAATATTTACAATTCACAAACCAGTTATAGTTGGCAGTCAGGATGAAGTGCCACTATCTGAAGTAATTGTGAAGTTAAATTAGTGTGAATTTCGCATTAGAAACTGTCGGTCAAACTTCGCGTTGTAAGGGAAATGCCAACAGATCCTCAAAGCATTAACTAATACTCCACAAAATTTTCACTCTCATATGAACAGCATATTAATTTCACATTTTCTCTAACTATTCTTAATTCTAGCGTTAGTGATAAATATAGGAGACCTTTAAAAATTACGTTGCACTTTAGCTAGCTATTTTCGCTCTACGGCGCACTGGTAAAGTGTAAGGATCTCAGCTGGAAAACGAGAGTTCGACTCCCGGCTAGGCCAACTGATTTTCACGGAGGCCCTGAGTGCTTCCTTTGTAAAAGGAAGTCAAACCTTACATTCTTCACATCCCTCATGCGTCAGTAGTTATAAGACACTAAAAGCCCAAATATGTACTATATGCTGTGACTGCGTTGGAATTAATAGTTTTTCTTTTTCAAAACTGCTTTTTCCTGTTGCTTTTTTCAAAATAGCGCAAAATATTTAAGTATATATTCAACCTACATCGGAATTATTTTTAATGAGTGTTTATATTTGCGTTTCATTTAATAAAATTATTAATTGCTTCCCCGTTCATCTATCTGCCAATTTCAGTTATGTAGGAGAGTCACCACAGGGAATTAGGGTCCTGGTGAACATGAATTTGCTTCTTTTTTATGTATTGCGTTTATAAGCCCATGAAATGTTTAAAAATATGTGTTTTACCCTGCTGGTGCATTGCTGTTATTCCAATCTCATAGGCGTTTTCAATGGGTGAAATTAGAAAAAAATGAAATTCAAGATTAGGGGAAGGATAATCTTCAAAATATGCTTTTCAGAAAATTTTCAATATACGGCAACGAGTATTCTTTGTTTTAAGACTTGTTCTAACGGAATGTCCTTCGAACAGGTGTCCTGTGGACGAAAAGCTCATCAGCCACTTCGAGGGGACCCGTTCAGATGATGGCCACTTCGAGACTCAAGTGTACGCCTTCATGAAGACGTTCCGCTTTACGGGGTCGCCGGCGCTGTACATAGAGTGCGACGTGCGCATGTGCCACGGAGAGTGTCCGGTCTGTATCCTGGCTACCCCATTTCCTCACTCTTGACCATTTTGCCCCCTCAGAGCGCATAGGTTAGGCTGTAAGGCTATAAGCTCATCTCAGAAAAGAAGCTCTTCAAACCATCTTTAACAATTGTAGAAAGTTTAAAAGCACTCGGTCAAAGACAATTTTTTGAAGGCTCAGCTTTCGGTAAAATAACACGTCTAAGAGAGAACCTGTTACCTACTTATACTAATTGTATATATATATGCATACCGTAGCGAAAAAATAGACTAAGATTTGTTTAATGATCGATCCTCCAACAACTACCATTTTGCTCCTTTAAGTAGGACCGCGATATCTACATTTAATATTTAATTTTCAAGTCATTCTCAATCTAATCATTTTTTACTGAAGAATAATCAATGTCCACACTTCTCCATGAACAAGATGTACGTATACCAAAACTTTTAAAACTTTTTTTTTCAAACTGAGAATGGTTCTTTTTACTTCACGTTGGTGTACCTCTGAGCTGCAGGGACCTCGACAGTTTCGACGTAAGCGATTGACACTAACCCGCGTTGTGTCTGTGCAGCCCCAGCCCTGCCACTGGCAACGCGCCAACCGCAACCGCCGGTCCATTCCCTCGGCAGCCGACCACCTCGCGCAGCCCTCCCGCAACATTTCCGAGTCCCTGAACCTGTTCCAGGCTCTGCATGTCTTGAGGGATGATCAAACCCCGCCTGGAGAACCTCTCCGTGAGTAAACAAGATCTTACTTCAGATGATGACCCTGCGTTTCTTAGGTTTCTGAGTGTGTGAAACCAGCCCCTTCCCCAGCAGGTTTTCCGCAGAAGTATGATTGAGGCAAATTGGTGGCTTCGAGGTGTGCGAGTACGCTCGGGATTGGTCGGTTCGTACCTAGAGACGTCCTGAAAGCACGAGTGAACTCGTTTCAAAGTTTCTCGGGTTGTAATTGTAATCGAGTCACAATTCAGCGTGAAACTATGCCATCAATGTAAAATTTGCCGAGTACTCGTGCTTATTTGGTTACAGCCCCTGAGCTATGGGGCTAGGTGGGTTAGGCTTGTTTGTCCACAGAACATTGGAATTTCTATCTTTCGCGCTCACTGTGCTTCTTTCCATTTTCATGCCTTCTTCATGCCTTTATTTTGTCTTCCTCTTCCATCCTATCTTGCCCTTTCTATATGCGGGGTATCCTGTGTGAGAACCCAGCTGTGCATAGATTCCCTGTTCCCTACAATTCTTGCTGACTGATCCTTTTTTTCGACTCACTTAAGATCGCCCATGATGTGGCGAGGGAGCTTTGAATTAATTTCCTAATAATTGTAATAGATTTTACCAGCCATACCTTGCAGGCCGAGGCAGATGAGTGTGCTCGTATTAACAGTAAAACCTAGAATGCTCTCGCTGGTTGAGTGCTTTCATTCATCTTAGAAAATACAAAGAAAGTTTTAATCGTGCCTTTATTGAACGATTTAGCAATTCAAAATTGACTGCTATTTTTCTGATCATATAATTCCACAATCATTTTCATTGCAAGATGGAAATTCATTTTAAATTTAATGAATATCGAATAAAATTGTAAAATTGTGTATTGATAAACATTATCGTCGTACCTAATTCCTTTTCTAAGGTTTGTTTTTGTAAATGGTCTTCTTGGCGTATTCACTTTCAAGATCAGTGATGGTCAGATTAAATCAAGTATTATTTAAATTTCGAGAGATTTTGACCAATAAAAATTTAACTTTAAAGACCATATGAATGCTAAGAAGTTCATAAGGAGTTTGATGTTAAGTTTGTATCACATATTTGTGTAGAGTTATCAAAACCGATCGGGAATTCCAGTAATTTCAAAAATATCTTCGTTGCAGCGCGAAAAATAATGAATCGGACATTAGCTACTCAATATGTGCAGTACGATATCGAAAAAGGATATACAATTTTCGAAAATATAATGAAATTTTTCTTATATAAAAGGGGGGTTTTAGAGCATAGTGAAATTGTAAATAACATACAAATACAAACAATTCATAAAAATACTTCGAAATACTTAAACTTTTTGATCACTACCACTTTTTCCTCAGTACTTTCATGCATTAACATTTTTCAAATTAAGGCGATAGAGACGTGGAATAATTAGTATTTGCTCAAATTGTCCATCATGAATATTTGACTAAAACCTGAAATAATTTACGCCTTTACTTCTCAAAAACCTGATATCAATTTAATTCTATTTCAACGGTAATGCTGTTGATTTGTGATGAAAGCGTTCAAAGCGAAACTGGAGTCCTATTTCTTATGCCGGTAGTGATGGAAGAATTTGAGATTGCTTTATGTTCAACCAGAAAATTCGTATAATAGGTACATATGTTGCGTGCATGCAAATTAATTTCAAGTTTACCGCAGAATGCGATTTTTTGTTTAACGACTCATTATATTAATTCAATCATATTGCGTCCCTTCAATGATTTCTTATCTTATTCCTACGCATGCGCGTTAATGAGTATACCTATATATATTTATCTTTGCTTCAGGGTACGATTTTTATAGGATACCCAAGAAGTCAAGGAACCTATTCGGGTCAAGAAGTAGTTCGAACTAAGAATATCCACCGGAATTAATTGTCTCGAGGAAATTTACCTACGCACTTTTAGCTCAAGTAACGCGCATGGTGATGAATTGTTGGATATTGTTTGGCGTTATTTGTGTAGCGACATCAGCATAACATATTTACAAGCGTCTATGTTTTACGTTGCAGAAGACCAGCTGAAGGGATCTGTGTGCCTCAAAAGTGGAACTTTTTCAGCCGCCGCAGGTGAGTTACTTGAAAGCATTCGCGTGCATTTGCTATTTGTTGATTGATTTTTTAGGTGAAATAAAATGGTCGTACTTTTAAGGGTTAGTTCTTCTAAAAAACAAGTTACGTGCGTTTGTAGAAACACAAATGGCGTGCTGTAATTGTATCCTCCTAATTATGAAATATGGCTTTGAGCAATTTTGTGATCGAATTGACTTTCAATGAAAATTGTCTTCGTGGTGAGAGAAAGCCATTCAAGTTCTTAAGTCTTTGGCTTTAGCTTTACCTCCATTAGCATGAGGCTCTGGTTTTGACGTAGCTTTACCTCCATAGGCATGAAGTTTGATTTGATATAGCCAATTCTCTTTTGTGGTCGAGACCCGAATTTGTTCTGAAAAGCTTGAACGTTTTTGAAAGACTCTACCGCTTTATCGAATGGTTCACAATTTTTGCAGTACGGGGAAACTGGTGCAACGCCAAGTTTTTAATGCATGCATATATATAGTGTCGAAATTCCAAAGCACGACTCAAAGAGGAAAAACTAAAATCCTGATCTACCACTTGCAATGCCCATAAATTATGTTCACAATTTACGCCGAGCTTCTATAGCACGCTGGACCTAGTGCACAATCTGCCTAGCGGGACGAATTTAAAATTTGTTTTTTTGCGAAGAAGATGTGTAAGGCGGTGGTAAGGTATAACTAAAACAAATGAGCTAACTACGAACACAACTACATACCCCTTGATGTAACTTAATGGAGCTTTTATCAAAACTTTTTCTTGTGGAAATTTTTATGCGTAGTCTCTGTTCAGTCTAATTTTGGTCTTAGCTTCTACTCCGTGTGTGCAAGCTTATTTTCGTTCGGGTGTCCAGGCACGAAGACAGGTTAGTGGGTTCCTTTGCGAAAATTTGGCGACCATGTAGACACAAAATATTTCGATCTGAGCGTCGCTTCATTGGTAACGGATTTTTTAAAACATTTACTTTTTTAATATGGTGTCATGATTTCCGAGTTCTGGCATCGACGCATGGTTTTCACTTGCATGGTTCGAAGTAACGTATTACTGTCCATTGTTTTTTTTTCCAGTTCAATAACTACTGCATGACAACTCGTAGGCTCTCGCTCGAGTAGGCTGCAGGGTGTGGTTATATAATCTATAATCCACAACCGCTCAGCGCCGTCAACGATTGATTAGAATGCAAGTCACAAAAGCGATTCTGATGCAAATGAAGCGATTTTGAATTTAACTTCATACGACAGACCAAACGAAGGGAGCACCGAGGAAATCTTTTGCATCGAAATCTGGTAGCGACGTTTCTGCCTTTGTTGAGATATCAATTCTATATATTCAACACAAGGTTTTCGATTGTGATATGATCAATTTCGTGCAGGAGGCATGACGGCCCTCATCGGACTGCTGACGGTGGCGTGCCTGGTGCTATGCGTAAGGGCGCGCAGGTTCAAGGCGCTGGAGCAAAACCCTCCTCCTCCCAAGCCCGCTGGAGTGCCCTCTTACAAAACTGACTTCATTCCTCCAAGTAAACGACGACTCGAGTGATCGAGGCACCCATAATATGCGTATATCACATTTCAGCGATAAGGAACTCAAGATAAATTAGATTCTACCATAATCAGGCACATGTAAGTGAAGAATTTAGAGATCAGACGATGCTCACGCGCCGTCTCAGTTTTCGTTTGTGGAGTCTGGAAGTATTGGATGTCACTATGCTTTGGGGCGTCTGTCAAGTGCGACCGGTAAGCTCATTGTCTTCTTGTGTCATGCGTGGTTTGTCGAAAACTTGGCTTTAGCAATAAGGTAAAACCACCGAAAGAGACGGTACAAAATTCTGCACATGGTCGTTGAACTTCGCTATATCTGATCGAACGTTGCTGTCTATCGGCCTTTCCATGCGTTTCTACGTGAGGCGACGGTGGTACGTACCATCATGACCGGAATAAGAACAGATTTGGTTAAATACAATATCAAAAACAGACTTGGAAACTGTTCGTAATCTGGGAAATTCAGTAGCAAATTTCGAAGGCCCCCTCGTCTGGATTTGAGTCAGAGTAGGGTAGGCAGCACAACCCAAAACGGGAGTTGTAGCTGCGTTATTAGGCGCGTGCGTATATTTTTGTGCTGTTGATTCACATCCACATGAAGCTTTCCACGCTGAATTACAGCATTACATAACATGTAAAAGTGTGATGCATTACATCACACTTTTTTGTGGCTCAAAACTTCGCTCGGTTTTTTATCGAAGTTAGTCGGGATGTTCCTGTATGTGTCAGCTGAGACGAGCAGCTTATTAAGCTTTAAATCCAAGGTAGAAGAGAAGGAAAGGCTGTAACGTAACGTTGAAATGGGCTTCGTAATTGCGCACTGAATTACATGTTACTGGAGTGATTAATTACCCTGAACATCACTAAAATTTCGGTTTTCTAAGGGCGATCTTCTCACGAGAAGAATTAACTTCTAATAAATAAAATCAGCTTAAATCCGTTAACAAGCATTTGTCGATGGCGTTTTGAACGTTTAGGTTTTCTGATTAGTGTTCGAAGTTCAAATCACTTTAAGTTACATTGATATTTACCATATTGATGTCGAGGCATTATTTCTTACGTTATTGGAGTGCTTGAAGCTATGCTGGAGTGTATGCTTCAGTTACGAGCGCTTTTAAATGTTTTATATATTTTGACTGATGTTTTCGTCTCCATGCAATTTTTCTCTACATCTATTTTCTATTCTAGGGTCCAAGTTTCATGATGCTACTTTGTTTATTTTATTTTATTTATGCTTCAAATTATTCAAGAAAACTACGAATTTACTTTTGTAAAGATTTTCTGCAAAATTTAAAGTGGTACATTGAAATAAATCCATAGACAGTTTGATTCAGCAAACGCTAGGACGTCCAACTCCACCGTTTGTAATGGGAATCATTGGAATTCGAAAGTGAGAAAAATGAATCGCTGTGAGCAAAAAATGTCGTTTAAGCCACTATTGATATACTTTTCAGAGATTATACAGAGTTTTAATCTTTTAAGACTGAGTTTTTGGACATCTGTAATGAATACGAAATTCTGAGTTCGCTGCTTTTGAGAACATGATCTGAAATCTTGACGCCATGATAAAACGTCTATCCTGTATCATCTGCGGGTGGAAGTGTTCTCACTTGAAACCAGTACGACAGCTCTCATTATTGCGTTTTTTTGTTCGCCAGGAGTGTTTGTGACGTTATACCATCCCTGGAAAGCGCGCTCTAGCGACACATGCCCTTATAAATCACAGATGTTTGTATTTGTGCAAGAAAGCTATCTTTGTATGGAAAAGAGAAGAAACTATCATATATTTGATTGAAATTTAAAATTTAGTAGCAAGGAAAGTATTTTTCACGCAACTATTTCAACCAACGGAACAAGTTGTAAATAGGTTATGAACGTTTTCACCATCGCTATTAATAACCACTTGGTCATTTTATTGTTTTGCTAAAAATATCTCAAATGCATATTAATAATGCGCTATGGAAAACCATTATTAGCACGAGAGAATGAAGACATTGTATGCCTGCCACACGTGGTTTTAAAAGGACTTTCTTGCCCCCATACATCCACTAGACTTTGAAAGGACCGACCACAAGAGGCCGTGGACGCTGAAAGCTTGTAATCGGTTCTCTAAGAGGCGATTCTAGCTCGTACCTGATAGAGGAAGTCATCATGTAGCGAAAGTCATCCATGTTACTGCACTATAATACTACTGTTCATTATTGAGTTTTTTCGCGGTGGGATGTGTAAGTCAGGAAAAATATCTCCCTTGAGTTAAAAGTATGAGCGCGTCCAAAACTTCCCACCGTGGAACTTAATTGTATCCCAATTATAGAACTACCTCCTGTTATCTTTTACCTCGCGTACGTAAATGAGCTTGGGGACAAAGTATATCACGTTACTATCTTCATAGTTTATGGTTAATTAGTGACATCCTGATGGCTGAATTACGACAAATTTTAAAACATACTTTGTTTAATTACGAGCAATAAGCGTTTTGTAGGACAGTTTAAGGAATGCCGAGTTTCAGGCTTCTTTCTTGCGCATTTATACGCGACTTTCACGTCTAGTTTATGGCAAGTGAGTCAGATTCCTCATACTTGCTAGTTTAAATTCGTAAAATGCATGACGGCTCATAAGTCCTCTCTTGATGCGTCTTGTTTTTATCTGTCCCAGATTCGCTATATACTCTGAAGATCGTACGCTGGGTGTTTGCTCTGTTCGCTGCATTTAGATTAGTTCTCTCCAATTTGATGTCAGTGCTGTGTTGTTGAAACGCCAAGTCAAGAGGTATTCAGACCGGTGTGAAGCGGAACGTATTGTCAGATCTATTTGTTCCATGCGGATTCAGAATTACGGGAAACGATATATCATGAATTATTCGCATTTTTAAAGAGCTTTTTATACTTCCGTCAGACGCATTCCTGTTATTATCCAAAATCTTCTTACAAACCAAAAACGTACGTATTTAGATACTGTATTTGGATTCACTTAGGCCCATCGGTGTTCTGAGTTTCAACACAAGTTCGTGAACGAGCGTTACTTGATACGTTAAAATATTAATTCTATTTTTTCGGTTCGAGTTGAATGTTTTACCAGGAGAGTTATATGCACTAACCGGTAATGATATTTTGCTTTTTGTACGTAAATTCATAAGAGATAAACTTTCACTGAAGATTTTAGTGAAGTTACACTGCAGTCGGTCACAAATGATTTGAACGGTCAGTTAAGTAAAGGTTGATTTGCATTCATATATTCTCTGTCTACATACCAAAAACATTAACTCTTGCACATTAGCCATTTTCGTTTGAAGCTACAAAAATGGAATACAAAAAACCGCAAAGTTTTCAGCGAAGCTCTTATTTCTTCCTGTAAATATAAACTCGGATTTTCTACCACAACTTGAATTTTTATGCAACTTATTTTCGGAAACAAATCATGATTACTTGTTCCGCCTTATTTGTTACTGGATCATTGCTCTTTTCTAATAAGATCATATTTTCCTTGTAAAATATTGAACCCCATGAGCGATATGTGTGATAAGTAGAAGCTTATGTCGGTAACATGTATCTGAAATCCCTGGGTTCACTCTGACGAGTGCTTCAAGCACAGAGCTTTCACGCAAGCGGCTAGAACGCGGCAGTCGCTAACGCCCTCTGCAAAGATTCACTTGTCCCCGAAAACATTCGTCCACACTTTTGTACAGATACTTAACGGAGCTTAGTTACTAAATAAGTAGTATCTTGGATTCTAAATTTTTGCCTCGAAGTAAAGATACTCACTTAGTAAGATGCTTATTTAATGTCGGGCTACTACTTTAGTTGACACTCTTCATGATGTCAAAACATAGGCATGAGCAACCTTTCATGTGCTCATAAATTGTGCTTATTTTATAATGTTACCTTTACCATAGATTACAGCAAAGGTAATTGACTACCTTTAGCAGTTTACCAGTATACTTGAAACTATTATAATTTAGATGTTAAGGAGTTGACCGATTGAATTTCTCCACTGTAACGAACTAAATCATACTATGAATAAATCGTATATCAAATATTGTAAAATCTTTTAGATGAATGTGCCGTTACGGAAGTTGAACATTCTATCTGACTTGATCTTCAATGCATCCGCGTTATTCTTTTAGAGGGGTCATTTACGTATTGAATTTTTTATAATTTTAAACACTTGCAGTTTTCAGATTCGCTAACTTACAACGGTTGAGGAAGTAGTTTAGGTCTTTTTTTTATTGTCTTCTAAATAAATTCAAGTATCCCTTGACGATATACTTTCCTCTATCCCACTCGAAAGTTACATCTATGAAATTTTATGTACGATTGAATTTTGATTTCAATTGGGGTTGATTGCAAAGGGCATTTTGAAATCATGTAAATTTGGATTCGAATCAGATTAGGACAAAAGATCTATGGCGGTGCGCAGGTCCCACCCGATACATGTGGGCCCCCACAAGAATTGGATAGAAAAATTCCTCAGCCAATCATCCTCTGGAATGCTCGAAAAAATTTCCCCTTTTTGAGAACTTCCAGATTTTCTGGTGAAGTAAGTCTTCGCATGAGCGTCGAGAGACGTTTCGTGTTTCAAAATAGGAGAAACTGAGGGTTTAGGTGGTGAATGGAAATGGATATTTATCTTAAAAAGAATGGAAATCTCTGGCTTATGTACCAGAGCATATAAAAAGCACGTCTTCTGAAAATAAAATCGAAACGTGCATGTTGAGCGTTATAAAAATGAGAACAAAGGCTACGAAACCATCTGTGGTGTAAAGAAGGCCCGAAGCGAAGAGAATTTTCATGCGAAAGAAAAGATTTACAAATGAAGAGCCAGTATAAAATTATACAAGAAAAATTTGCTTCAGCTTACATTTTAAAGTTTTGTCTTTGCGACCTTATTTCGTAAACCGAAGTCTTAAAATATTTTCCGTGTGTTTCTCTGCAATATAAATATTGCAAGGATGTTGGCGAAACAAATGCAAAAAAGCTACGAATGTATGCACGAGTGTGATAAAGTGGTGCTCAGATTCATCCCGATAAGAACTCTGTCGAGAATATTGGATTTTAACAGCAATGCACTTTAGTCTTAAATACTTCTTGTTTTGCTTAAAACTAGGGTGAAGACGCTCTCTAGGGCACAATATGTGAATGACTGCTTTCGCAAAATTTTTATTAATTTAAAAAATGAAGTTTTTTTAGGGCTACAAGCCAACATTGATTTTGGCGTGCTAAAATGTAATTTTCGTTGCGAGCACACTCTGTAATCAAGGCAACCTCATGGAACGTGAAATCGACTTATAGATGATGGAGGCCCGTTAGGTGAAAGTAAATCTACAGTATGTACGTAGCTTCATGATTGAACGATCAAAGGAGTCACGTTACAGGATTTGGTACCATGAAAAACAGGTTAGGTAAAGGCTAAAGCAGAGAACGACCGTTAGATAAAGACTACGGGGAAAGCAAGTACAAAAATCTTTCAGACGAAGAGGTGTTGAGTTTTGAAGGATAAAGTCCTCTTCCTTTGGTTCATAACGCTTTAAGAGAAACAATTTCTATTGATTAAACCTCGTCGCAATGAACTCTAACAATTAATACCAGGTGTGCACCCGCTGCCGAAGAATAATCAAGCTGTACAAATATTCAATTTGCGTAGGAAAATATGAGTATCGTGCTTGCATTTCACAGGATACAGCGAAAAAATTGCGGATAGATATGAATGTAAGAAAATTCATGCAAGGTTATGAAAGAAAAGAGCAAGGAATAAATGAAAAATACGAATTAGTAATCAAGTTTCAAGATTAAAAACCATAACCGCAAAATAAAAGTCTCTTTCATACTTCAAGCGAAGAATTAATGGTGATTTGAAAAACTTAACTTTTACTTAAAAATCAAAATAAAATAAGTTAGTTCTGGCGTAAAATTACAAAATTAAGGACATTTCCACTGATGTTGATTTCTAAGTAAAAGACATTTTCCAGGTTTTCCTACCGATATTTTTTTAATTATTTGTGTATATTAATGTCACGGAATTCCATGAAACTACATACACATACTGATTGATGAATAAAAATAACGTAAAAATGTATCGGTATTTCTACGTACCAACGAGTTTTAGTAAAATGTAGAAATTTGCAAATTTTTAAGGATTGATGCCCTGAGCTTTATTCTCTGAAGATTGAGTTGTCGATTCCCGCTCGTTCCAAACTAAAATTTGGTTTGGAATGGATTTATTAGTTCAAAACCAGTTGGTTCTAAGGTAAACACAAGGAATAAAAAATACTTCCATTCATTATGGTTTCTCAGTGAAAAACGTAACTGGGGTACGATTATTAGTTAGTTTAAAGCTCCCAATCCTCATGAAATGTGAGCCAATGAGAGCGAAAAGAAGAGACCATTTAAGAGTATTATAGATTTTAGAAAACGTAGAATCTATGCGCAAGTGAGTTCCTTCGCAGGATTTTCTGCTCATAGAAACAGTAAGTTAAGAAGGAGAAGAGAGGAAAGATAAATAATTATATATAATCAACAAAGAGGGCATGAAAAAGGAAAAAAAGAAAAGTAGGCACGAAAGATTCCACTCCTGGAGGCCTATCTCTAGCTGAAGTAACTTAACAGGGTCCCCATAGCACTGGATAGACAAACCTGACAAAAGAACCTTTATTAATTCCAACACGTTATATCATTGGGTTTTCAATGCCTTACAACTACTGGCGTGGTGTGGGATGTGAGGAATGTGTGGTTCAAACTTCTTTTTTCACGGGAAATACTCCCTGGTTACGTGAAATGTCTGGCCTGAGCCGAAATTTGAACCCAGGTCTTTTCGGCTTCGACGCTATCACGCTACCAGTACGCCATGGAGACAAGCCTAACCGTTTTGCTTGAAGCCTATCTTATGCCCCCTGATGGGATTTTGTGACAAAGAACTTAGTCTATCTTCAGGTCAAGACATCAATTCGATGGACATTGCTGCGTGACTTACCTTAGAGTAGGACACCTTTTCAGGCGAATACACCGCATTCAGAGGTGCTGCCAAACGTTTTTGTTGTCCCTATCCTCAAACGTTTGAATATTATTTGAAAAATACAAAGTCACTGCGCAGTCTAATCGTAAACTTCTATTGTTAATTAAACAAGTATTCTGAATCTTCTCACCAAATATCCTTTTTCCATCCAATATCTTTTCTGATAAACTGAAAATTTCGATGAAATTCTTCGGAGAGCTCGAAGGAGAGCTCTGTAGGCTGCCGCGAGACTTCCAATTAAGGGATTATTTTCGTGTTCGCATCTGCTGGAGCGTCGAGTCTCCCACACCCGCCAGATTATACTATGTTTGAAATCAAACCTTCAGAGCATTGATTAGAACTTCCCGCAAACGCAGTGAAAGTAAAGCAGCCGAATAATTCACAAAAATGTTCTGCACTAACTTATGCAATGAATCTCCACAGACTTCAAATTTTTGAAATATGCTTTTGTTTAACGAAACGAAGTTATCATTTCACGAGCTGATTAGCACTTGCTCCCTATGCTGCATCTCGTTATATGTAGTGCACGCAAGGTGATCGTATCGTCGCAACTTGTAATAGCTTAGAAAAATTTATAATTCGGGTATTATATTTTGCGTTTTACATTGACATTCAAATTTATTAATCAGCATCCATACTTTCCTTCTATTCTACTAAAACGCAAGATTTAAATTCGCAGGATTTAGTTCGACAAAACTTTGCACAGCGCAGGTGAACCTCGCCCCTACCGACACCTCGCTAATTAAAAGACACAAAATGCATGGAAGAAATACGCTAGTCCGAATATGTACAATTCCTTCCCGAAAATGTTCTATACGGAAAGTAAACAAACGCTGGTTGCATACTGAGTCCGGTATATTGCGTATATGAAAAATGAAGAACAATACTTCACAATAACGGACTATTTACGTCAACGGACTATCGCTCCCCTCAATTTATCCATTAATGAGAAGTCCAACAACACAACAAAAGTCATTTTCAATTTCAACCATCTTAACATTAATAGTAAACAGATCTTAATTTTCATCTAGATGGCTTTTCACAGCAATCCTATTCGTACAAGTCCAGCCGTACGAGGAAAATGACAGGGTGCATGCTCTTGTGATCTTCAACCTGATCAAATTTGGTGAAAGGGATCTTAGCCCCTCCCCTTCTACCTCGACTGACATGTAAGACTGATTTCACATTAACGCTTCTGCGAGAGGTTATTGTAGAGTTTCGCCGAGTGTATCATGGTGCTTTATCATCACAGATGCTGCTCATGTACAAATAAATTACCGATTATTAAATCCACTAAATACTGTGAAAATCAAAGAAATACTGAATAGCAGCCCCCATAATTTTAAACTACAGATTCGAGGTCACCAATTGAAAATTGATGATATAAAGAGAAGTTTGGTGCATGATAACCTCAGAATTGTAAAACATCCCCATTCATATGTTAAAACGAGCGTTCTGACCTGTGTGTGAAAATTGGTGACCGTGATTGTTTTATTTCTGTATACCCTTTGTTTCCTCTGCAGAGGTGAAGTGGGTGGAGGTAGTGATGGTGATGGCAGAACTCAGGTGGTGGTTATACTAGCTGTCCTCTGATTTACAATCATCCCTCCCACCTTCCACGTCTGATCGTGTGCCTGTGCGTGACTGCTGTCTGACGACATAGGACTTGAGTAAAAACTCAAGAATGGTGACTTGGCTCATTTCTGTCGCCGTATTCCATCTATTCTATCAATGCTTCTAAATACCATCAGGACATGAAAGAAAGGTTATTCTCACTCTTTTATTCCCCAAACTCGATTTCACGGTTTATCGTGTGCAATTTACGCATAAAAGTTACCTGATTTAACATATTGTAAAGACAAACGGACTTTTAGAGAATACGTATCGTAGTTTACCACCTTTCTTTGAAAATTAGTTTTCATTATCTGAGCAGCCCGTATTGGAAACAAATTCAGTGAATTGAGCAATTATGAGTGATTAAATATCTTTGGATGCAACCATAAATACATATCTACATGAAGAATTTCACTAAAATGATACAAAAGTTCAAACAGAAAAATATTGTTCAGTCATGTAGCGAAAATGATTGCAGTAATTGCTAAATAGTTGATGAAAACATGTCGTATGGCATTTCAGTTTGCTTGGCTGTAGAAGTGAGAGTTGAATTCAGTCCCGTCTACCGGATTGATTTTCTTAGAGGACTCCCGTGTGTGAAATTTACCGAAACCGTCGTTCTTGGTCGTGACTCCAAAAATCCTATTCCCTTCAGTCGCCACCGCACCAAATGAAGGTTTGGTAGATCGTCCTTCAGTAAACGTCCCGAATGAGTCATTCGTTGCTTCTACTTCTAGTTCAATTTCGGAATGTTTGGCATGTCGTTTAGATGTTAATGGTGTTCGTGCAGTAATGCTAGAGGTTGAAGGTGTGAACGGAGGGGTAAATTCGATTTCCGAAACGGCCGAGCTCGAAATCGGTTCCGGAGAGAAAGGAGAAACTGAAGACGAGCGAAGGAAATCAGATGTAGAAGTTCGAGGAAATGAGAAAGGAACATTACTTGTTTGTCCTGTAGTTCTCACTCTTGATCGTGGAAGATTTCTTGTTGTTGTTACTGCACGAGAAGTTAAACGACCTCTGGAAGTAACCGGTTGAGTTGATTTTTCTACTCTTAGAGAAGCATTATTCAAGAGAGAGCGTTTTTTCCCTCTCTCTGTCGGCGCCCTGAATCTCGGTTTTACCTTCGGGCTTGGAAGCATAGGTATCCAGTCGCTGGACCGGATGAGGGGTGAATCTATCATTGATTCTAGCTTTGTTGGAGGTTTAAATCTTCCAGCGCTTGCAGGTACTTGAATATTATTACTAAAATTTCTGAAATCTAGTGTTCGGGGTCGCCTGCTCCGATTCGACGCTCGCTTCCTTCCATGACTTCGTCCCAAAATACTTTTACCAAGTGGCAGTGAGGGCTCGCTAAGAGATGCCAAGTAAGATGGAATGGGAGCTCGTTTATTAGAAGCTTTCTTTGCTATCGTTGTTTTAGAATCACCTGATGAAATTCCACGATCAGGCGAACCCTCTGGAATTTCATTGAAAGGAGGCAAAACAGAAATTGCTGCGTCATGACTAGGGGTAGAGGAAGCAAGCGGCAAGTACGTCCCGACTGTACTTAATTTTAAACTATCAGGATTTAAATAGCTATAATTTGGCAATGGTGGTTTACCTTTCGGCACGTGAGTATAAGCGAGATCAAATTGAGATTTTAACTTAGGGTCAAGATTCGGCGAGATCTCTTTCACAACGCTTGGAGAGGAAGCTGGTATTGCTTCTTTCTGAGAGAGCGTCGTAGGAGCCCTACCTGTTTTCTGATGATCGAAATCCCCTACAGTCTTAACAAAAGCACTTAAAGCTCTAAAAGGCAAATAATTTACTGCTAAATTAGATGAATTTTTCACCCCACTCAAGTCACTCTGAGGGGTATACAGTCGAGGGTCATAAAACCCTGGAAATACTGACGAGTGGGAAACACTGAATGAAGTCGCAGGGCTGGTCGACGCTTCCCTGAAGTTGACTCTGAATGGATTTCCAATTTCTTCAGTGTCGTTATGCCTAAAATGATCGTATAATTTCTTTATCTCAATTATTTTTTCCTGCTGCTGATTTTGAGACGCAAATGCGTCTTCTGTAGAACTTGATGTAAATGAAACTTTTGTAGGAAGAAGGGCGTGTGCCACAGATGTTACTTTCGGGTAAGAAGTGATAGGACGAGGCGTAAGCTTCTTTCGAATAGCAGTTCGACTCCCTCGGGTTGAGCGTTGTGATGGGAAATATGAATTCAAAAATCGTGGTTGTTCGTTGCTGTTGTCTATGTTTAAGTTTGGCAGCTGCGTGAGCGAGGCTTCCCGAGAAGAAGTCTTGAACAACGGCAACTTATTTTCCGAGAGCTGAGATTGAGGTCGATGAGACTTAGACGAATGACTGACCTGGTTGTTTCCGTAGTTCTGCAATGTAAAATTATTTTGAACGGGCTGGATAAAAGCACCAAAACTTTGAACATCACCATCAATGTGTCCTTCTTTTCTCAAGTCTATGAATGTTGATACGGGGATTAATACGAAGGGGAAATTTATGAGATCATCAATAGGTCCTGCTGATGCTAGGTTCGACTTAGAAAACGAGCTGTACAGCTTATCACTCAAACTCTGCAAATATTTAGACATTGCTTCTTGTTTTTTTGAAAAGTGATCCTGCTCGTAGGCTTCATTGGCCCCATTTGAAGACTCCAACTTGGGAAAAAAAGAATTTTGCGTCCCTGCGTCAGTCTGAAGTCCTTGGGGAGAAGAAAAGGCTTGTTTGCTTCCAAAATTGCCCTCGAGTTCAATCGACTTACTCTGTGGGGACTGAATTATCTTCGGTGGATTTTTTTTCTGATTTTGCTCGTGTCGAATGTTTCTGTGAATATGAGGAGAAAGAGCTTTGGTTCTTTCCTGTTGACTCTTGAGCCTTGATTTGTTACGCGAATTTGAAACATTTGGGCCCAAACGGTGAGAGGCACTCGCCTGATTTTGATCAAAATTCAGAGTCTTGACTTGATTTCGCTCCTTATTTACAGAAATAATTTGCTCATGTGAACCAGAAACCGGTAGCGTACTTGACTGAGGGTGAGCGTACTGACCAAGTGAACCAAATGAGCCATGTCCATTGTTATCAAATGAATTGTCACTACTATGCAAATGAAATCTACTTCGAGGAAAACCTTGCGACTGTAAAAGCAAAGGAGAGTTTGCACCATCACGCAGAGACTGCCCAGTGCCAAAACCTTCACGCAGAGACTGCCCAGCGCCAAAACCTTCACGCAGAGACTGCCCAGCGCCAAAACCTTCCCGCAGAGACTGCCCAGCGCCAAAACCTTTACGCGGAGACTGTCCAGCGCCAAAATCCTGAATGTGTTCGTCCTCCGCGTTATGTAAACTCGACCTAAAACTGCCAGATAAAAGTTCCGGTGCGCTGGTCGGCCGCTTAGCTGCGCTTGCAGAGAGCGCTGAGAACTGACCGGCCGAATCCAGACCTGGGAAAGATCGAACATGAAAGTGTTTTGCAATGTTGAAACCATGGACCAAAACATTGACAGCGTGTTGCTGTTGATCATTTCTGTCACAAAACATGAGCGTTTCCACCGAAGAATTGTGACAGTAGAAATCCAATACGAACCCTGAAAATCGTTAGAAACACCGGTAAAAGTGTTGACTGAAAAATTTATTTTCCAGACCTTTTGCATACAACTGTTTCTGTTTTGAAACATTCTCCGCAGGTCAGCGCAAAAGTCTTTGATGAAGCATCTTTACAAACCTATTCCAAATATACCAACATCCTTAAATCTAAATTATGTTCCAGTTCCTAGTCCCTACTACCAAAGATAAATGAAAACTGAGTTCTGTTAATGCTGGTAACAAGTGAGCATCAAATTCTGGACTTACCAAAAGGTTAGCTTTTTCAACGCTGATGTCACCTACAGACAAGAGGAGCGTTACGTTTTCAGCACGCATCATTAACAGGAAAAGCTTTTCTCCTTCTTTCATTCACTTTCCGCGCTGACAATGCGCGAGTTTGACGCGCTATTCTGTCATTTACACTTCGGCCAAGTCATCGGTAGGTTGAGACCACATACTCTTGCTCATGGAAGAAAACTTGACAATCTAAACGATGGCTTAATTAAACATAAATTTGGCGTCAATTTTAATATCTGTGGGTATTCATGTAACACTACGTAAGAAGCACATGAGAATAGAAACTTTCATTTTGTTAAAACGGATGCCAGGTATGGTTCTTCAAACTAATTCAATCCTTACAAGCAAGGTCATTTCCTGATCTGTGATTCTACATTAGTTTCCTCTGATGGAAAAACTTTTCTCTTAAGCGGGGGACCAACTCAGTACACCTTCCTCATAGAATGTTCCCAGCAGTTGTGAGAAGCATACGAATACCCACAGCGGCTTTTGTGTCGCTGTCGTTGCCTACCGTAGCCATGATCTGCAAGGTCGTGCTTCATGTGCAGGAAAAGTTGATAGTCAGACAGTGCTAGGTCTATCATTTGTTTCAGCAATCATTTCATGAACTTCCCTTTTCAAATTGTCATCGTCAACAGAAGGTCGTCCGCTCAGAGCTTCGTGGTGCAAATGTGTTCACCCTACAATGAATTTTCAAATTCACTTTTTCACCATACGGCCACTCAATCCACTTTTACCATAAATCTCAATAATTTGAGGGGGAATTTTAGTAACCTTCATGTTCCTCGCGTTCAAAGCAATTAAGAAAAAACGAATCTGACGGTCGGCGGGTTCTTCGAACGTCTTTAACATTTTTAGCGACTTCCGCGAATTGAAAAGACAGAGATCGACGTGATGGCTCATACTAAAATCATGATGGTACCAATGCTAACCAAGTACAGGAAATTCTCTTTTATATGTGCTCATCAAGGTAAAGGAGTTGCATGGTGTGGATCCGGATCCCACCAGCTCGCACCAAAGCCACAAGGGGACTTCAACAATGCCCTGGTTCTGGGTGCACCATCAAATACGGAGAGGTTTATTAGAGCTCAGCTTGTTCACATAAAGTGACTGATACTATTAGGACCTTTGGTCTTACAAAAATTTTAAAGCATAAATACTTCCCAATGTCTTGCAGGTACAGTACTTACCAGGGCAAGGAGACTTGTCAGGATTCTCAGAGATGCTGAGCACCGTGAAGCCTGCGCTGTCCGCTCTGTAGATCACCGTTCTCACCAGGCCGGTCGGCTCTAGGACCTGGTAACGATTAGCGACGAATGACTTTCTCGAAAACATTGTAGCAATTAGAAATTATTGAACAGTTTTCTATATTCATAGTAGTAGGTTCAGTACGATAGAGAATATTTATGTCATCGCAACGACATTAAAATGTCTCAGTATCCACTAAATACTGGATACGAAAACATTTTCCTCAGAGAATCTGTAAGAATTGAACCTCCAAGAATAAGTAATGACGAACAGTTCGGTAGTGCAAGTATCATATTTCAACTCAACGCTAATTTACTGGACTAACACTTTTTATGAAGTTCCAATGAATTATTCTTAATATATCGGACACGAGTGGATCGCCGCCAAGTTCTGTGGTGCCAGAGCTCACCAGTGGACTTCCTCACACAAACTTGAACCCGAAATGAGGGCCGACCTCCACCGTGGTATCATGGTTACAGGTACTTGTCTTGCTAAGGAAACCACGCGTTATTTCACCTGGTAACAACCGTTGACGGCGCCGTTGACATCGCCCTCTTCGTACCGCGTCTGGAAGTTGTTTGTGTGCTCGTCCTCCACGATGTACCCGAAGCTGTACGGCATGCCGCTCACCTGGGCATGAATGTGCCAGGCTCAGTGGACCAGAGTCTGAACCAGTGTCTGAACCAGTGTCTGAACCAGTGTCTGAACC
>VOMN01032865.1:0-17917 GCA_014899125.1 Orchestia grillus | reverse complement strand
AAATAAACTAATTTGAAATGGGTTTCCTTTTTTCTGGGACACCCCGTATTGTAAAGCTACCGTGAAATTGATTTCTTAATCGTGAAAACGTAAGAAAAACTTACCACTCCATTGGATTGTTTTAGATCGAAAGTTCAATTGGATTTTTTCAAAAGTTGACTTAGCACATATTTTGCCTTATTGTGTTCAACCATGTGGTCATATGGAAATTATTCCAGTAATATATCAATATTTCTTTTAATTTACATTGTTTTGAAAGTTTGCCCTATCAATCACTAATCACCCCGTGGGGGCTATCTTGATATATTTTTTTCTTTCGAGGTCAATGACTGAATGTAGCCTTCGCAATCGTAAGCCACCTTGCAGCGTTTCGGGCACATATGTCGTGATATGAGACCATGGCAGTGACCCCTGAACACGTGTGTGTGACCAGTTCTGCCAGACAAGTATTGCCGTATGTATTTACGTGCGTGCGAAATGTGAACTGTTCTGTTGGTCCAGTTTTACTCTGAGTGTAAGTTCCTTCACGTATTCAGAGACTATCCTGAACTTTATAGACATGGGCTTAAGGTATTTTCTGCTCTTCGGTCCAAGTTCCTAAAACTATGCAGTCGCAGTACGAGCATTCCCACAGCTGTTCAGGCACTGGTCCCAACCAGCCTTCTTCTGGGTGAGGGTCCCTGTTCACTTTTTACTTTACAGTTCAGTTGCGCTTGGCTTATCAATGGCAGCGTTTTTTCATCTCTCGCTCCTAAATTTTCTCAACTGAAAATATAATTTGCATATCAAGCTTCTTTCTAGGTATTGTGAAATATTTACTGATTAATTAACATTTTCTACTTCATACTGTATCTAACGCACACTTCTGTGTTTTCAATAAACTTATGTGATACCAAGGCCTTCTTTCGGTCCGTTCACCATCCACCCACCCTTAGCTTGACATATCTTCAAATCATCCTACCCACTCTGCAGACTGCTTCAAGTTTTTAACTACACGCTGCCCGTCCGATGTAAAGAGGAATAATAATAATTAACATGAAGGCGTAAACATGCGTGGTAATTTGCTGCTCATCAAGCAAATTCAAGCTTCATATTTTATATCTAGTTAAAGGGTTTCTTCTAAATTTACGTTAGAAAAATTTTGTATAAAGGCAAGTTTTCTCTTACGAGAAATATTACTTGCCGAAAGATACGGGGATGCACTTGGCCGTTGATCTGCATTGCCAGCGGCAGCTCCACTAGCTTAGTCTCGAGAACCGGTTTGCCGGTTGTGATGAGTTTTTGTTGCATCCTCTCCCGAGTGGAGCTGGCATGAGGTCGCCTGACATGCTAACCCCTTTACTGGTCGCATACCTTCCCTGCTGCCGCGCCACTCCTCCCTCCTCCTCTTCCTCGTGCCGCATTCCTGCTCAATGAATGCAGCGAGGGTGCCTCGTTCCAGCGACGCCGGCTTGTCCCGCTCGTGTGATCTCGGATTGTAGACAGTAATGCACAGTTCGATAACAGAACCATGTTGATGAAAAAACTTGATGCATGTGTAAAAGGAATTAGACATGAAAGCTTTCTAAGTGCATTGTTTTCGACCTCGTCGGATACAATTACTATTAAGACTCGCTACGCAAAGATTGACCCCAATGATTTTTAAATTTTTACTTTGGAACTCGTGTCTCGAACACATCATTTTACTCTCTTTTTTCGTATCAGCGTATGTACTCCCAGCAATCTTTCAGGGTAATTTTCAGTATTTTAGAACTATCGAGTTACTCATTGACTTTGTATTTACGGTCCGTTAGGGTTTGAGCTGGCGCGCTACCTTCTCTGAACTCGCATCTGAGTCGCAGCGAACCTTCTTTCCTTTCTCTTGGCCGAGTCTTGAGCAGCGAGCATCGTCTTTCACTTTCAACTGGGTTGGCCCTCTTTCACTTTCTATATTACTTTCACATCACGTCACGGCGAAAGGCTGCCTTGTATCGATGAGAATACTTTATTTCTACGTTTTGCGAGCATAGCGGGGCTTTCACCAAAGTCGAACGTTAATGCTGTTTGCGCTGAATCATACACGGAGCTGTTGTTCCAAGGAATTCGATGTGTTACACCTTAAACTTATTCACCTCAGTTACGCGCTGTAATGAAACTAAGGTTATAACATTCAACTCTGAAGTATGTCTAATACCCCATAATTGATTCGATCATTCACAGGTAATTGAAATTAACTTGTGCAAGTGAGACTTGCTAGTTAATCATTTCTAAAATTTTACTGCTGACTTCGTAGATTACGATGTTGCTTTTTTGAACTCGGATAATTCTTAGACGCGGCATTGGTGCAAAGTTTGTTTTCTTCCGTCACGAACATCTCGTAAGCTTGTTTTCTCAGTTTACCTTTTTGTGAGCCTACGCTGGTTGTTTGGAGTGTTCTCAAGTTGTCCACATGTATTGCGGAAGTTTATGTTGAGCAGAACGCACACGCTCGAGGAAATACAATATCCTTTTGTGTGAGGTCATTGACTTTTATGATTATGAACGTATTTGCGCTGACTCTCCATTCATGGCACATCTCTAAAATAATCATGACAGCTGCCACGGGCCCATGTTCTAATTGAAGCTGCAACACCTGCTGCGCACCTGCTGCTGCGCCTCTGTCGCGCAGGTGCTGCTGCTCTAATGTCATAAGCAGTCGGCTTCTACCGTCGTATATGTACAGTGGAAAATGTTTAAAAATATATATATGTACATATATATATATATATATATGTGTGTGTGTGTGTGTGTGTGTGTTGTGATATTATGTTATAGTATATTTCTTTAAGTTGTAACATATTATTATATTATTATATTATATATTATAATACATTATATTATATTATATCATATTATATTATTTTATTGTGCATATTACCGTATTATAATGAATCACTATGTATTATATTTCATGGCATTGCTCACAGTTCGATATCGACCTGGAATCCTTGAATTAGTTCAGTATTTCTAATGGAAGGCTTGCGCAAGTTCCCGAATATTGGAAATTCAGCGTTGCTGTACATTGCTACCTGACATCAGGTATAAAAGGAGTCTTTTTCAGGACTTCTATGGAATCAGAACTGGACGAATTACCGGAGTATAGCAAGCAGCGAGCTTCCGGCTGGGCTTGAGAATGGTACACAGGGGCCTTGTGGATTTCAATCAAGATACTGCAATGTACTCAAAAGGAGTGCCGTATGTGTTCACTGTACACCTAATAAAATTGATTAAGACAAAAAAACTCGAACTTGTAGGTTATGATTTTTTGTTTTGAACGAGGTTATGTTGTACTTTTTTCATTCCCTTTGTAAATTGTTACTTATTTGTCACAAGCCGTGGTTTTCTGGCGAACTCATATCTATCGCATTTGTCACATGCCGTGGTTTTCTGGCAAACTCGTATCTAGCGCAGCATATTGTACAAGCAAAAAGAGTCTTCGATCAATTAATGCTGCCTGTACCTTGTATTCCAATTGGCTTTTCTAATTCAGGCTGACACCAAGCTTGAGAAATCACTCGTAAGACCCATAAATATTCCCCTCTGTTCACTGGGGTTACTTCAGCGCCCCATTAAATTTCCTGGAAACATTTAAATTATTTTGCACTGACTTTTATTTAATGAAATACATTGAATTATTTGTAGAATTATCCATTAGTCAATATGTGTTCAAAATTCATGTTTCACTTCTGTTGTCTACATTGTTTCTATCAACGTCATTATTCTTTAAAAAATATTATATTTGTAGTCCTATTGAAAATATTTTCAGTGCCAACAATACTTGATATTTTAGCACACCTACCGTATAATTTCAAATATTTTACTCTAGAAAAAGTGTAATTTCACTAAATTTTTGCCGAAGTTTTGATTTACGTAATATACTGAAGACGACGAATGAGTTCGAGCTATTTGGCAACGATATCTTTTACTCGGCGCTGGAGTTCCAGCTTGGATGTTGAGTAACAGTAGACTGGCCAAGTGCGGCGAAGGTGGCGGTATTGCTGGGCGGTAGTACAGTGTTGCATGGAGTCACAGACCCAGTATCGCTTGAGCTCTGCGTCAAGTGAAGGTGTTCACGTTGTCCTTTCACCGACCATGCGCCACTCATAAGGGCCTTATTATGAACTCTTTGACGCCCAAATCATTTTGCGAATAGACTGCAACTGGCTTTGTACGAAACGCCAGAGTATTCGGATTAAATGGTACAATTTAGTGCAGCTGGTCGTTTCTAGGTTAATGCGGCATTCTAGACCTCCAGTACAAGTTTCTTAAACTCTATAAGAAACATAAACCTTCGAGCATATTCAGTGATTCAAATGTTGAACTTTTCCACTGAGATGTATGCCCTTATCGCTTTATGTGACGTTAGATAGCTACTTGATGCGTATCTGGAACCGATGCGTATCAAATTTTATAATGTAGATATGCTTTCATTCTCTACGTTATTATCCGAGTATTGTCATACGCTGCTTCTTTGCCATCTTGAATTTGATCAAATAATTTAATTAGTATTTGATGAAAAGCTCATGAGAAAAGACTTCGTTTTATATTCCAAAGGTACACTATTCATAATTCAGGCTTTCTTTGATAGAGCCTATTTTCCTCACTTTCATTATTCTCGTTATGATAAGATAACTGATAAATGATAGTCGATTGACAGCCCCGCTACTTCTTGAAGCTCCCCTTCTTATTCCCAGCTGCCTCATCAGATGAACCGAAGGCCTGGTGTTTCATGGCCTTGTGAATTGTTAAACAAATTTTATTGCACAATTGTTTTATTGCTTCGTGAATTCTTGCTCCAAGCTTTGAGTGCTCTCATTTCAGGAGTCAGACTTCTCAATTTTATGTTGTGCTATAGTTTGCAATTTGGAGTGTATAATTTCAATAAATTCAGTGACGTTGCTGCATATCTTACGGAAACATCGAAGTCCAGCAGACGCCTCCCGCGAGATGTGTTTCATCATTGTGGAAATCAATACACGACGACAATCAATAGGCATGTAATATAAAGCCATCACGAATTTTAGCCTGATCAGAGAATGCTTTTATTATTTAGACGGTCGTAGTCAACGACAGTTGTGGCTGAAGCAAGTTTAAGTTAAATTGTCGGTCGCACGAGCTTTGTATTGCTGTGCTCAGTTGTCAGACTATTCAGGTGACAAATAGTGCATACTAATAATTCGGGATTTAAGTGCCGTAAGGGGATATTGTGATAGTTCCCGTTGGCACTCTTCCGACTCACATTTATCACTTTGTTCAAAATGCACTCTTGTAAAACTCACGTCTGAGAGCGCAAATTGAAGTCACTTTTGGGTTTTGTGTCAAGAAGTGCTTACAGAGTTAGGAATTATTACACCAATTTTGTATTTTTATGTAACAAAAAACGTTCTATTATTCGTGTGTTTCAAAAGCTCGGTTCATACTGGGAGGCCTGAAGAAAAGTATCTTGGATTATTGATGGGAAACCTGGGGCTAATTTCTCCATGCAATGAAAATATCTCTGTTACTCTCTGCGGCATGGTACGAATCAACTTATTCCATCTATTTTTCATCCTAAATAATTTTAAATTTGAATATTTTTGCTCCATATGTATACTCAGTTTTGCCTTTTCCGAACAAAATATGTTTTATGAATTCAACTCTCGTAAGTCCCTCATAAACTCAAGTTCAAATCACCGGAAATAATGAGTGGTATTGTAACGTGCAGCCTCAGACACCACCTTTCTCTCAAATCTTTACTCAAATGTGTAGCTATAATACCTAAGATTTCTAAAACTATTTGATGTGCTGTTACAATTGAAACATGACAATAACTAAATTTGTCGCCATTATTTACTTCGAGGTACACATATTTTTTATTTATTAAAATAAGGGACGCCCAGGATCCATATCTCCAAAAAATTAACCTTCAATACACATATTTGTACACTGTCGTTTTTGATACTCAAGAGTAGCGTGAATTACCAATGTTCTTTTACGCGATGTAGAAAATTTGAGCTAGTACAATAAAGATGTTTTAATTAGAAGAATAGTAGACGTCTTGAAGGTTTCATTTTCCTTTTGCATCAGGACTTGAGCAGGACGAAAAATTCTTAGATTTGGGGCAAGCTTTCGGTTCAACTGGCATTATGTTAAAAATTGACGTTCCGTAGCCTACATAGATACCCGATGTAACCTCATATTGTCTTCAAAAATACATTTCGTCCGCTGATGACGGTTGGAGCAAATACACGCCGAAAGCTTGGGCCAAATCTAAATTTTTTTTTATCGTGCTCAAGTCCTAAAGCGAAACAAAAATAACGATGTTACATTCGTGGTTGGGACAGATAGTTCTTTTCCTCAAATAGCCTCAGTTGCACCGAAACGGTCTTGCTTGAGAATACGTAATTAAGTACATTTTTCTTCTAGCGTAGAAGTTTTTTTTTCTTCTTCGTCATCTTTGATAACTTGTGAATTACATACTGAAAGACATGAGCTTTGTTAGTTAAATGAACACATCAAATTATTTATCTTTAACTCGTATCAATCGTTTTCTTCGTACCACGAGTTAGCTCAGTGCAGATTTCCATGCTAACCCTTCCGTCCCCCAAAATCCACCGCCAATGCAGTCAGGTGCAGGCACTTCGCCCTTCAGTTGACCTTCGTCTCCAGCCTCGCTCATGATCCCTTACGTACTTCCTTTCTCTGAATCCTGCGTCAGACTCACATTTGAGGCTTGCTTTGTAGCCTGCCGAGCTTAAAATTTGTTATGAAAATGACTAAAAATCGAAGTCAGTTACGGTGGCTGTTAGTGGCTGCCCGGTGCCCTTGGAATACTTTTGAAAAGCCCTGTTCAAATTTTTAGGTTATATTTCAGGAAAACCTACCGACACAGTTCTAGTTCTAATTCTCAGAATGATCATTTTTCGTTCGAGCACCTGCCCTAATAAAAGTGAAGTTCCATATTGAGCAATTTTAGTAGTCACTAATGATTTTATTATAGAGTAAGCGCAGCAGCCCAGACGCTAAGGAAGAATAATTTTATCATAGATATGCAAGTATACATGTTTTATTTCAAGTGTGCGTATTAAGAACACGAAATACATGCGTGCTACATAGAGGGAGTGCTAGTGATGTACATAGAGACAGAACTGTGCTTTATTGCTGTCTGTCACGCAGCGACGCAATTCACGACAGCTGTTTGGGTGAAAAATCATTGTTGCAGATAGCGCCAAGGACAACCCCTGTTGCGAGCTGGCCGGCCTTGGACTGGGCGCTACAGTGTTCCAGAAAGGATATGCGCCCTTTAGCTTGTGCTCTAGCAAGTCCCACTCTCAATTATTTACCTTAACCACCATTGTTTATTTCCTGTGTAATTGCTGTACACCATTTTAGAACTGGTACGTAGCGCATTCATCAGCCTAACTCTAGCATTGTATTTTGCTATGTTTTCCTGTTTGTATAATTTTTATATGGTATCTCCATGTTAATCTCATCATAACTCCATCTTTTATTGTTGTTTAATATAATATCATACGATAGTCAGCCACCAAATTATTCCTAAATAGAGTTTATGCCATGGCTTGGGAAAAGCGTTTTGTCTTGGCCTCCTACAACACGATAAGCAATCCTGATTGTGATCGTCTATTGTTGGTCAGGGTCAAAGATCATGGCTACAGTGTCCTGAGAAAATAGTCGTTTTTCTTAGACCTCCATAGCCTTCTATTCCATTTTATACCTTATACCTGGTAAGGTGTTTCCACTAATAACTTCCCTTTTCGTAGTTAAATTGTTAACAACGTCTGTCGGCATGAGTCCGAGACGAACCCAAGTCAGTAATGGATGAAAGAAGCGTGTGAGTATTCTGCATACCGGCTTACTGATGGCACCCGGCTTTTCTGAGTAGCTTAGGTCTTACGCAACGTTCTCGAGAAGAAGAGTAACAAGTAGAGGTCGTACGCAGGAAATTCCACTCTTTGGTTGGGCTCACTTCCTCTGTTTCAAATTTCTGAGCCTTGAACTTGACACTCGTGGAGAATTATTCTGAAGATATGTTAGAGAGTTACGTACATAGCTGAGGCGTTTCCCGCCACATACTAATCTTTGATCTCGGTGTAACGAGATCAAAACTAAATTATGAGAATCGATTCTCATTTGATAGTGGAAGTATATTAAATTACGATGGAAATAACATTTTTCAAAATAATGATAGTAAACTGCAGAAACAGATGTTAGGAATGGTTGTAATTTCGATGTATCAAAGTTTTGTAATCTATTAATTTTTTTATTGCTTTAAAGACCCACACCTGTGACCAAGTCGTTAAAAACGCCAAATGTAATTTATTAAAATCAGTTACTCGTTGCTGCTTCCGTACGTTCAGGCTTTCATTCACAGCGTTGTGATTGAAAACAGCAACGCAAACTCATATAACTTAGGTACTGCAATTCCTCTTTAACTAAACTGAAATCATCTTTATTTTAAATCATATGTAGACATTTCGTTCGATATTTTCGCTTTTGGAAACTAGCGACCAAGTTTAGGTGCTGCTGTCTGTATTCGTCCGCTGTACCCTTTGATGTGCCCCTCGCTCCTGTTGCTGCTTCGCGGGCAATCGATAACGTGGAGACACCTGCCCTCGGTACTAACATCTGCTGCCACCGACAGCTGCGACCCTCATTATTGACAGCTGTCCTCTCCTCCAACATAGAAGTCCTTACCCTCAACCCTTGTTACAGACAACTGTTCACTGAGCCCCCTTTTGTTGATGCTAGTTTAAAATTTAACAGTTGTCTTCGTAGCCTTGTATGAGGAGAACTGTGCTCTATGAATCAACTTGTGAAGTTGCAATTGTCGACGCTTACAACGAGTACTTTTCTCCGGCAGCACATTCAGTTGTGATCTTTAACTCTCTCATTGCATATGGCTGTTCTCTCCGACTGCACATTCGGCTAAAATGTTCTATTTTTGCTGTTTCTATGCTCAAGGGATCCTGCGTGGGAACAAACGTTGTGCATAGATTCTCCGTTTTCTACGGCCGTTCTGAATTGTTCTTCTCTTTCGTTGCGACGGTCTGAGTCACTGAAGCGCTGCTATCTATACCACTGCTGTTACTGGATTCTAACCACTGTCATCTGTAATGCTCTCGATTCAACTGATGTTAGTTGGAATCACTATAAATTTCTGTATCTTCAAGTGACTAAGTATTGTAGAATGCCAGTGCTTGCTTCTGGCCTTCCGTTTATCATGATTTATTTTTTAGAGCGTTTACACATCCGTCTTTTCCACAGCTGTCCTCATTTGTTACATCTAAATAATTGTCGTGAACAGTTACTGCAATTCAAAATGAACAGGACCGAAGGTAGCGCGTTATTATTCTCCATGAAATGACTTTTTAGACGGGCTGTATTTTCCATAATGGGCTGAGCAAGTTTTTCCATGAGTAAGGTATCAATTCAGAAAATCCATATTTAAGCATTGTTGTGCCTTTTTTGTGCTTCGACTACTTGCAACCATCATTTGTATATCAATGGAATAGAGCGAATAAGTACTGTTAATTACGTATTTAATTTTTTGCTACGCAAAAAAATATCTATATTAAACAATTCTGCCACAACGGTCTTGCTATGTGAATGCTGTCAAAATTGGTATTTAAATTAAAATTCGTCTTAACTATTTTCTTTTCACAATCAATTGATTTTTTGTGAGATGTGTTTTCTTACATGTTATTTTTTTTAACGATTTTCTTAGAATCGTGTGTTGGTACTTTGACGTAAATTATCGTAATAGCTGTAAATAACATTCATTGCACCGCATACCAATGCAAACCTACCACTACTGAAAAATATATCTTATGAAAATTTTTATCGAAGGAAGATTCGTGTAGCAAATTATTTTAGACCCTCTTAGAAATACAGATTGAATGACGGTTTCAGTTTATGTATTTTTTTGTGCTGAGAAATGGTGCACATAGAGCAACCTTTAATAATGGTTCAACATGTGTAGCTCCATTTCTGACCCAGTTCTACCTTTCCGCTGATAGATGCACCTAAAGCAAGGGATGTTTTTTTTCAAACTTAATGCGTTGAGTAGCAAAGTAAGCTGGGATATAATTTTGTTAATGAAAGACAGGACATAAATTCTCTTGAAGTAAACCTTTGTTCAAAATTTATGGGTGAATAAAATATCAATTAAATCTATTATGACAACTTTATAGTCGTTTTCAAATTTGATACATCATCAGGCGTTAAAAGAAGACAAATTTGGCTGTATAATTGTTATCTACAGCTGCTATATTTTCTTTTTTATTTTTCATCCCATTTAATCATAATTATGAGATAATTTTAACATTAGCCTAGCAGCACTTGCAGAAAGATAACTTGGGAATGGTGTCTCTCTGATTTTGTATTACTTCAATCCTTATGGCATGTTGTGCATAATAATCTTTGGGACTGTGCCATATTAAGTATATTTACCAGAACAATTGACTTTAACAAACCTAAAAAACTTTCCGTGTCTGTTTGTGATACACTGCACACTGATTAAATGACAAACATATAACACTGCATATTACCCTGGCTTGAGTTCCAGGTACTGCCCGCGTAAAACATAAATTATAAATCTGAACTTATATGTGCGTCAATATATACGGGACGAAATTTAAACAGCTTACGTGGATACGCTAATTTCATTCCGAAAATAACTTAAGCACTTGCCTAGATATCCAAATCGAAATGCTACCCTAATTTTTTTGAAAAATGTTAGCCCTAGTGAAAAACTTCTAAGTTGTTCACTATCTCTTTATAAGGTACCGGCTTCGATTTACCGACCAAGTCTTCGAAGTAATTGTATTCATATTTATCGTACTAATTTTGTGTCAAACTGTTCATTGAAATTATATTCTATTTTCCCAGTCATTGTCTAACTAATGCCTTTCGTTAAATGGGACATTCTTAGCGAACTGAAGTGTTTCTCATTTACAATTTTTCTCATCAATTCTTTGTCATGCATGTGCTTGGAGTTTTACTCTTATCCCCAATTAATATAACATGCATTTTCCTAAGTAAATGCCGTATGATTTTTCACCTACCTCATTATTCATTAATGTTGACAAATTTGATTAAAATTATGGGTCAGTAAAATTCAATGCTACATGAACGTACAGGCTGGTCGTGCACCTTTTTTAAAATAACATTTTAGGAAGTGAAATTACCGTATAGCTGAACTCTAGCATTTGATGGTCTGTCGACCAGTAAGCTCGACGTCATTTCATGAATCACGTTCACGATGATGCTCGGCGGGCGCAGCTGCTGACGCCGGAAGAGCGTGAGGTTTGCGCCCACAGCTGCTCATGGCTGCTTTGTTGTCCTCATTGTTAGATTCTGCGTTGCACTACGCACCATGGTTGCTTTGTTATCTTCATTTAACGTTCTATGCTGAATAATCCATCGAGGCTATTTGCTGTGCTGCGTTGGGCACCCTGTACCATGACTGCTGTATTGTCATTTCAATTTGTTTTTGTTTTTTGTATCTTGTACTCTTCTACTCGAATAATCTTCGAACGTACTCACGTCGTCCTAGCTTTCATATATTTCCATGGGGATACCTTTCGATATAGTTTGATATTATGCACATTCTTTGAGTCCTGAAATTGAAATGGAAAATTATCAACTGATCTGTCCTGTTCCAAGGAATTAAATTTCAAAAATTTTCTGTGAATTTTACATTAAATAGCACGCTATATCTATGTCTGCCGATGCCTTAGCCTTCCCTTCACAAGAAAAAAAGTGACTACTATAACATTGCAATACATCATTGGGCTGCACTGCTTTCGTCAGGCAAAGTTCGGGCTGTGCAAAGAGCAGCCACTTGCATGAATGAAAAGTTCGGGCTGTGCAGTGCACAACCACTTACGTGCATGCGAGGAAAGACCTGACCGGCCTTCTATCATTTAAATGAAGCCTGACAGAAATAAGGTTAGAGTACGTTATAAAACTGGAAACTTATATGAACAACGAACGGACGGCACCTGAGTTTGAAAGATGTTCAGACAGCATGTGAAAACAGCTGAACACCTGTGTAAATAATTTGAATAGAATATTCACGGAGAGGTGAGACCAGTGTAGAAATGGCATCGGCATCGGTTCAAGGAATGATAGAAGGCCGGTGTGGGGAAAACGCAGACAATGCTACAAGGGAGATTTGGAGATCGTCAAGACGGCATGATGGACTACAGTGCGTAAACCAGTAGGAGACAAGGTAGGGATAGTTTTGACCACAATGCAAAGCGCTTTGGAAGCCCAGTGCGGAGACAAAATACACTGCCATGTAAAGTGTTGGATATTGGTTGAAGACGTTCGACGAACTAGTCCAAGTTTGAAGATTCGATTAACTCTCGACCTCAACGAATTGCGTTTTGATAATTTTTTTGCGATTTGTTCTATAAACATTTAATACCGGTGGTGGTCATAGATAGTCAAGGCATCAGTTTGTATAGAAATGTGTGTTAAGCCTGTTACCACTTGTACGCATAGAGGTGGACGAGGAACATCTAGAGACCGGTGTAGAGACAGCGTACAAAGCACGTCTAGAGACCGGTGTGGGGACGGCGTAGTAATCTCACAAAGTAAGTTCACAGGGCAATGTATGAGCAGCTGCTGTGTTAGAGAGGGGAGTGCAGGGCTATGCTAACGGCAGTGAACTACCGACGAAAGCTCACACAAAAAAGTTTGAAAGAAAACTTGGATACTTTGTTTTGTGGAGAGAAGGGTCGATTGTTTGCCAGTAGATTTTCAGAGCCAGCACTTTTCAATGTATCATAAGGACTCATCAAAATTAAAATATTCAAGGTTGTTCCGGTGTGTTCACTCCGTATACAAGAAAAACTATTGATTCGGTAATTTTATGTATGTTACGTGAGCGTGTTTTTTCTGTTTCGGAACTAATAACTAGGATCTCCTTTCCAGAACCTAGGCAAGATCTCATTTCTGTTTCATGAAATGAGTTGGTGAAATTCTTATTTTCTTTCAATTACTGTAAGCATTTAAAATATTGCTCTTACTTCAAAGAAAGGCTACTATCATACTTGTACTAAAGTTCTTCAATTTTCTTCTATGTCTAACTATTATACATCGCTTTGTGGCTTTTTTCGGGACAGTGTAGGTAATGAAATGCGGTGTTTCCGGTAAAAATGAAGCGGCGTTATCGATAGAAATGAAGCAAACTGAGCAATTACCAAGCTTGTGTTTGTAGTGGCAGCTGTTGTTCCGCTGCAGTGCCCAATGAGCGCCTAGTGTCACCACCTGCGCTTGCTTCCTTCCGGCAGCAAATGACGGCCGCGCTCAGGCTCGGCCTGGCTGCTGTGCTGCTCTGGAAGTGCGCTTTGCTTTCTCCCTGTTTTTCGTCCCGGAGAACAGAAAAAATAGTTCAGTCCGAAATATTTGCACCAGAGCTACTCTCGGGGACCTGAAGAAAATTATTCATCACAAAGTAGCACCACAAAATGAACTAACTGAACGAAATTCACAAGCAAAGAAAATATGTTCTCCTCACTCCGATCTCGTACGAAAGCGCGAGTAGTCACGACCGTGACGCTTTGGAAGGGAAGGGATCCTGCAAGTTGTGGAAAATCCTTTATACAATGCCTTGTACTTCGCTTCGCTTAGAAAGTTGAAGGCCAATCCACGATAGTCATTTATAACAACCTTGTTAGCGTTTCTTTGGAGAAAAGCTTGATTTTACTTCGAAATTATAGTTGTGAATAAATTAGGGAACACGTTTGATTTGATTGCTCCGGGATTATAATATAATCGTATAAGTTATGTATAGAAGTGTGTGAAGCCGGTTGCGTGCATATAATAACAACAACAATGTCTGACCAATGAAAACCTCGTGCATCTCAATTCGTAAGTTTATAATTTTTATTAGCGATTAGTTAAATTTTTCGGCAATGATAATTGATTGACGTTAGAAAAAATAATTGTGTCTCATTGTCGGATTAATGCAAATTAGAGAAGGCTAGCGACGTCTGTGCTCATGCTTTGAAGTATCTGTATAAACGAGAATTACGCGGCTCACCCAGTGCCTCATGGGGCTATCTAGTCGAGCGTAGACTGCAGAGGCCCCTCGTGTAGTCCATGGTGCTGGCCTGTACATCGCGAAGTAGGCTCAACTCACCGGCTTAATTTGCGTAAATTCTTAGAACACTATTGTTGAAAATATCGTACAGTAAATATCCTAGGGGTTTCCTCAAATTCTAGCATTAGGTAATTTTTTCAAGCAGCCTTAGTGAGAAATTTTTTTCAAGTACTATAGCTTATTTCAAACTAAGTAGACTTCCTTATTTTAGAATCCCTGTAAGTCTACAAAATGAAGCTATTTTTCAATGACATTTAGAATGCTTATCCTCCGAAAATAGTTATCCAGTAGTTCTTTTGCATGTTGCACTTATGTACTGTAGCATTACCCTAGCCTAATTTTTGTGCCGGGACATCAACAATTTTAATTATTTATCATTTTGACCGCTTAAGTGTAAATACAGGCACCGAATAGCTCCTTATCGAACGGGCGGTAGAAAAGTCAGTCAGGAATGTACTTTCAAAGTTTAGTCTCGTATCTTTCTAGTGATTTGTTGAAAATTGGCGTAGTTTCGAAGCGTCGATGTTAAATTATTTCGTGATCATTTTTCCCTTTCTCCTTTATTGAAAATAATCTGAACACGGGAAATTATTTCCAACTTTTTGATCATTATACAGAGTACCATATTCAAATTAGTTTCTCGATAAAACTTAGGGAGCTATAAGATTACGAAGTTCTGCGACAACGTTACGATGCTTACAAGATTACATACCTATAACAGAAAAATTGTGGAACTTTGGTTGAGGATGTGACACGGGCTTCTCGGATCAAATGTTTTCATCATTTATAAGTAAATCAGCTGCCTTTTCACATTCAGTTGGCACACAAGCGCATTTCAGAGAAGCAAGAGTGAAAGTATTCATTGTGAAATGGATTGGATTGCTCTTCGTTCCTCTCAATATTATGAGCCAAGTGAAATTATATGAATGTGTCCAATATCACAGTTGTTGAAAGAGACCAGTATTTGTGATGTCCTCTTTATCACTTATGCGGGTGATGATGATCTATACTGCTTTACTCGAAAACTTCACTACTTTTATCTAGTTGAAGATCCTCATGTCAATGACCAACAGTGCATTAATTACGGACGTGCTGGTCGTCATTCCGTATGGATTTATTCTTTACGCAGAAATTAGGTAGAGCCAAATGAATGGATTAACAGCATTATGATCTTAGTATCCTTTTATGCGGTACGTATAACCTTATAATACCCTTATTAATCCTAAATTCGTATACTCCTACATACTCATTTCCATTCTTATATGATTTCTTCCTCGAATTAATTAGTCAATGTTTACTATCAATTGGCATGCAGTTGCAAATTATTTTTTTCTAAACTCCCCCAAATGAATCACAATATATTTGTCCGTACGTGGGGTCCAATTCCTCTACAAATAACAAAAAATATAAATGATTATAAATATGTTTTAAATCGGCATTCCTTGCGTCTGGCTGTTGCGTGGTAAAACGCATTTTTAGCTAGATAATAGCAGGCTGTTGGAAACATCGAGTACATTCATCTATCATACTTGGTGAACTGCATTGGATAGTCGAGGAATGAATAAGAATGAATGAAAATGTAAAAATTGTGACACGCTTGATTTTCCGTAAGTCTTCCGCTTTCGCCCCTTAGTCAACGGCGGCCGTCACACACGGGATGTTGTTGCTGTCAACACGTCTCATTTGTGTGAACGAGGTGGCATGTGAGTCTACTGCACACAGTTGTCCTATGACGAGTCTGCCATCGCTATCCCCCTGATAAAAAATTAGTGATCGGGCACTTATCGTTAGTGACGATAAAGTTCCAAATCAATTGCTGTATAACTCAGAAGTAAAAAATTTCGATTTTTGTATTAACTTGTTTGGTTTCGTGTTGATTATGTTAATTAATTTTCTTAAATTTTTTCCTGTTCCTATCTGGTATTGTAACTGGTATAAGTATCAGTTATCCAAATCATAAACGCTTTAAAAAGTAGTAGTATAGATACAACTAACATATAAAGTCAATTTTCTTCCTACTGCGTTCAACTTTAAAACTACGAAGAAAACCCATAACCACGGACTTGGTGGCCAGTCAAAGAGCCCGTTATATTCTAGATCTTTTAATACACATATCTGTATCTTATTGGTTGCAAATTCTAGATCATTTTATAAAATTTCATTACGCTAAGAAAACACATTTATATCGCATTTTGAGAACTTTAAGAAATCTTCTCGAGTGTAGTAGTATCATTGCAACCTGGTCATCTTCGATTGATAAGTGGAAAGCGATTGAACACAATATGACTTATGAAGAAAACTAAACCGAATTCACCTTTTGCAGACTTGCTAATTAATAAGCGTTCTCATTCAGACGACAAGCTGCATATCTCTGCGTTTGATTTTGTTAAGAAGACGCTAATTAAAAGTAGGGTTGAGCGGACTGACAAACTTAGAAGTTTGAGTGGACGACTGCTTGACGAAGGAGTGATGCTCTTCGGAGGCCCTGTGCAGGGGTGCACCGGCGGCCGCACGAGCAGCGGCGGCGGCACTTGTCCTTCAGACGAACCACACTTCGGCGGCCACTGAGTCACTGCAGGCGTTCAGTGGTGCGCATTTGACACACACTCGTGTTTCCCAAACCCTAGCATGTGAATCCTTTATATCAGACTCTACTTCATCAAATAAATAAAACTGCATTCGATATCTTCAGAAACAGATGGTGAAGTGGTTAAAATTTTCAAAATAAAATAGTCAGAACATAAGGAACTGGGTTTTAACGAATAAAATGAGTGCGAAACGAATATTGAAAAATATTTTCTTTTCGAGGGAGGAGCTTTTTTCACCTTGGAATATTATGGTCATGTCCTCACTGTAATTTATGTCGTACTAATTTTTACGTCGTGCTGTCTCAATTTTGAGATTTAACTTGACCTAAATAGTCTGGTCGTGTTGTTTTCTTGGCTTAATTCACGCTTGAAACGAGAAACTGTGGTTATCGAATGTCTTATGAAATCGTACTGATAAAGCAAGCTAATTAAGTGATGAGCGCGTTACCGAGAGCAAGTGTTGCATGAATGATAATAATTATTCCGGTGTGAGCTCCAATGTAGGAAAGTACAGCGGACGCAACAGCTTCTGCCGCTGCTGCTGCTGCTGTTCATGGTGGCGATGGCAGCTCCGAGCTGCAGCAAAACTGGTTCTTTCAAGGCCAACCTTGAGAGGCTCGACCCTCCCACACGCTTCCTATAAAGAAAGAAGGAGTCCCTATCATGTTACCTCTGTGCTTTGCTTTTTCTGCCTTCACGCATATTTGGGTGCCATTCCCTCAAGAATGGTTCTACCATGAATTACATCTCGCATTCTGCATATCTGAATATGCGAATGAATTATTATTTTGATTGTCTAAATATTTCTTTTTAGAATAAGAGCGTTAGTATTTTTTTCTAACTTCATTCGCTCTGTAGGTCAGATTTGAACTTCATGAACGCAGCTCATTTCTGCATTCTACAGAAATTCGAGTTTACTCCACTCATATGATCTGCTATTGCAGTTTCTTCATACTGAGAAATTCCGTGAATACTTTCGGTGAGTTTTGTTCATACAATAACAATTTCGACCAATTTATGCTAAAGTTACCTTCGTACGAGTTACGCTAAAGTTACCTTCGTACGAGTTCTTAGTTCAAAATCATTACAACAGTAATTTCCCTGCGGATTATCGTATTACGGTATTTGAAAAACCGACATATTTTGTTGTGTGCCCACTTGTATGATGGATATTTCGTTGAATTAATTATTGAAGCACCGG
>VOMN01032863.1:0-22841 GCA_014899125.1 Orchestia grillus | reverse complement strand
CACACTAGTGAGTGTGTGGCGGTACTGCCACACTAGTGAGTGTGTGGCTGTACTGCCACACTAGTGAGTGTGTGGCACACACTCCCACTGCACAGTACACGTGACCACCATCATGGTACAGAATTCACCCGAGAGAGAGCTCGTGTCAGTCACTATCGGTCACTAATGCTACTATGTTACTGTTCCCGTCCCTAGTACATATGTGCGTACAGGGTGGCGCTAAAAAAGGAAACCCATTTTTAAGCTGGAATATTTTAGAAACTGTTGTAGCTAAATATTTTACGAAAACACGGTTTTATACGCTTACTTTTCCAGCATTTATGTTGACAATTTAGCGAGGCCGCAACTAAAATTGTGAAATTTGCAGCGAAAGAAGTACAAGAAATAAATTGCTCGAGCAAGGAAGTGCAATTTTTTCCTGTCGGAATGTGCATGCCAAGGCGACGCAAAAAAGGGAATCCATTTTCAAGATAGTAAACTTCACAAGCTATTGACGCTGGACGGGTCCTGAAAACATAGCTTTATACATGTCCTTTTTTGGAAACGCAATTCTTATTCCAAAGGAGGGAGGCTAACTTCATTTCTTCATTTTGCATGTCCTCCATTTCTTTCTGCACATCCTTGTAGTCTTTCACTTCATGCTGCACACACTTGCAGTCCTCCGTTTTAAGCTGCACACGCTTGCAGTCCTCCATCTCATACTGCACATACTTGCAATCCTCCATTTTTTCTCCACATCCTTTCAGTACGTTATTTCTTTCTGCACATCCTTGCAGTCCTCCATTCTTTCAACACGAGTGCAGATAAGTATTCGTACAAAAGCGTGTTTTTGAAAAATGTTTAGCTTTAGTACTTTGTAAAATAAACTAATTTAAAGATGGGTTTCCTTTTTTGCGCAACTCTGTATTTCTAATTTCATTACTCACGCCTGTATGTTGACCTCACAAATGATATAATTACCATACATGAATCTTAACCTCACAGATGTCATCACATCTACGTTCATCTCAACCTCACCTAATCTATTGCCACTCCTACAACATCTCCACCTCACCAACTCCATCTTACAGCTACATACATCTCAACCTCACCAACTCCATCTCACAGCTACATACATCTCAACCTCACCAACTCCATCTTACAGCTACATACATCTCAACCTCACCAACTCCATCTCACAGCTACATACATCTCAACCTCACCAACTCCATCTCACAGCTACATACATCTCAACTTCCTCCCAAATAGGTCAAGATCCATTCGTCTCAAATCAGGCCGTTTCGTTTTCTAAGTACATCCACTCATTAAACTGCTAAACCAGAATAAATGCTATAAAACTTTCCACTTGCTCCAGGAAAATCTTGCAGAAAAGATTTTTTTTTAGTTCTGTGCTTGCAGAGTACGGTCAATACTGCAGAAGGGATAAATATGATTGTATTTAATTTTGCATAGGTGAAAGCATAAAAATATACTCCAGTCGATACATTACCTGGAAATGATGTGAACAAACAATCTTAAATGCAGAGCAAGTTGTTGAACGCTAGAGACATCTCTTCAAACAATGGAATTGTATTTGCTTTATGGGAAGCAACGACAGTGTGAGATGTACTGAAGGTGAATTTCAAGCTAATTTTGTTCTAGCGTTAAGACGATGAACCAACGCCACAACAGAACCCATGGTAAAAAAAAACGTTCCGGATAACAGAAAAAAATCTATCCTCCGTCAGAATTCAAGAAAACAAAACATACTATTTTAGGATATCAAAGAGTAATTGCATTTTTGACATGTGAGGTAATAAAATACGCAAGTTAGAAGTAAACGAATAATGACGACACAAGACCCCGACGAACAAATTACAGCGAAGACATGCAGGGTTGGAGAGTAAGTCGGACAAAAGGATTCTTCTCCTAAAAGTATCCTCTTTGACCTCAGCTGCGACCGAGTTATCGAAGCGAGGTGTTTATCAAAATGGTCTAAGACGCAGTGTCGTACGTCACCCGTGCTTCTACCTTATAATACGTTTAAATTAAGATCGTGAACGTTTTCTGAGGCAATTATCAATGCATCAATTAAAACCATCGAGAAATGAGCACTTTACGTGACGCATTGTGAAGTGTTATTGACTCCAAATAAAACGGGATCTCAGTAAACGATGAGATAGCGGATGCGAGGTACCGGTAGAGCGTCAGGCAACGGGGCAAGTTTCCGGTAGAGCCTTAAATAACAGAGGCCTAATTAAGGCAGAGCGCGAAATAGCGGATGCAGGATACCCAACAGCGGAAGAGAGGAGGCGGGATGAAGGAGGCGGGATGAAGGAGGCGGGATGAAGGAGGTGGGATGAAGGAGGCGGGATACTGTCTGAGGAAGATAGCATAGCGGGGAAACCAGTACAGGATGCGATAACACGAGCGGGATATCGAGATAACACGATGTCGCATGTCATCAGGCAGGTCGGGATAACCAGACACCGTCGGAAGTTGAGAGGAACGCTCGGGTCGTCGGGAGGAAGCAATCGAGCGTCTGGCAACACAGGCGTATTGATCTGCCGAGCAGCGGCTGTTGTCGTACTATTGTGACTCAATTGTAAAATGTAAACTGCCATGTTTTCAGCTGTTTTTTTCACTTGGTGCAGTAAACTCAGAAGCAGACAATGGGGTTTCAGAAGTATAATGATATAGCTTTAGAAGAGTTTTAAAAGACATTTCTACCGTTCGATGTATGTCGATAATATCCTGTTTTGATAGCGGTTATCTCTAATGTTCGATGAAAGCAGTGTTGTTTGGTGAGTAGACCTTGATGCTGATTTGCCTAAGCTAAGATATTAAAGATTCTGAGTGCTCCATGGTGTGACGTATAAAATTAAATTTCTTGACATCGATTTTGCTATTTCCGAAAAGTGCTGGTGTACACCGTGGTTGATATTGTTGCCCGTCATGGTCTTGGATGCATTCAGGTAGATATGGTGTATAACTCTTCATCTCTACCAGAATGAAAAACAATTTCAAGCACAAAAAGAAAATGAAAAGAGCCAACAATAAAATGTGAGAGCGGAAATTCTCGACCTCGGTAACGAGATTAGCGCACTCCACTGAAAAGACCCGCAACAGTAATCCAATATCAGAAAGCAAAATGCCCATAGAGTGACTTCTAGCGAGCTCAGTCCTTCGTCCCACGCCCTTTAGTGAAAACAAACGCTAGCAGCGCGGCTCGGAGGCAGGGGACAAACTTCATCACACTCGTTCCTGGGCATTACGATGCAATAGACGAGTTAAGCGTTTTCGGTCCGTAGAGTTTCCAATAAAAATTCTACTTGGATCATTTCGCCTCAATGAAAGGAAGGACGTTCAGACCCAGAACTGTGGCACCCGAGTCACTCTGGGGGAGCCAAACAAACTCCTTGGCTTGGCCCTCACTGACTGCGATGAGCTGTCGTGCAACGGAGGTGTTGCCGGAGGTCGATCTCATGCCGCCTGTGTTGGTGATAAGGAGGGCAGACAACACAGGGTCTGGAGAGAGTTATGGGGCAGGCCTCGGGGTACTGGGTTACAGGACCCCACCACGACAAGGTGGATTGGGGCAGGCCTCGGGGTACTGGGTTAACACAGAACCCCGTCACGACATTTGAAGTTACGGAGGAGAGTGAGTAGCCAGGAGACAATGAGGGGAACTAGGAAGGATAGCCATAACCCCCCTCCCCCCCCCTCCCGCAACAGGGACACAGAGGGGTTCCAAAGGAGGCTCACGCACATGCGCTTGCAACTACGTCGTCAGTGTTGAATTACTAGCAGACTATCATAGAGCTGTTCTGACGGCGGTTAGCAAACACTGTTTACCTTGAATTAGGAGCGACTAACAGACAGAATTGGCCATGATTTTAGGGAGATTAGCGGACATAATTTATACTGAATTGAAGATAATTAGTAGACAGAATTTGCCATGAGTTGAGGATAATTAGCTGGCAGAATTGACCATGAGTAGTGGGCGATTAACAGACAAAGTTGACCACGAGTAGAGGGTGATTAACAGACAGAACTGACTGAATTATAGGTGATTAGCAAACAGAATTGACCCTGATTTATACGTGATTAGTAGACAAAATTGACAGTGAATTAAAAGTGATAAGCGGGTCAGAACTGGCTAAGAGTAATGGAGCAGCACGGAACTGGCTGACTGGCTTGAAACTGTGAAGCGAGTAGCCTGTAATTAGTGGCCCGGCACGGAACTGTACGGCGAGTAGTCTGTAATTAGTAGCCTGGCACGAAACTGTACGGCGAGTAGTCTGTAATTAGTGGCCTGGCACGAAACTGTACGGCAAGTAGTCTGTAATTAGTGGACTGGCACGGAACTGTATAGCAAGTAATCTGTAATTAGTGGACTGGCACGGAACTGTACGTATAGTGAGCAGAGGGCTATTAGCAGACCAGAACGGATCTGCATAGGAGTAGTCTTGTATTTAGGGAGCTATGTAGTAGGGCACTTTCATGTGAAAAATGAAGCGGTAGCAAGAATACTGAATAAATTTCTAGTTTGGAGCCTCGAACTGCACCAAACGAATGAGAACGGCTGGGCTGGACTGCACCAGATGAATGAGAACGGCTGGGCTGGACTGCACCAGACGAATGAGAACGGCTGGACTGGACAAGCCATGAAATGAAGTGAACATGGCGTTGACGAATAGGACTCGATAACTTGAGATGTACCATGAAACTTTAACTTTGAACTAAAAATTGAGCAATTTCAAGAGAACTGTAAAACTTACCGGGAAACTGTAGAAAGTAGAGGCCAAACCGTAATGCGAACTGGGAAACTGCGGAATACTGCGCGTGACTATCGTACTGCATTATCCGGTGAAATCATTCGACGTTGGTAGTGTAAAACTACAAGAATTCCGTGTGTCTTATTGTCGTCATGAAATAACTCTACGCATACTTGAAGCCTAAATTTAAAATGAAAACGGTAAAATCTACGGATTTTACTCCGAATATTCAACTATGCCAACTAAAACATTTACTGTGTCATTATTCGTGAAACGACCCTGATCATGAAAAGGCTTATATCATGATCACTGAAAACAGTTTTTCGACTAAAATTCACAGTTATTACATTAGTTGAAAGCACGTGGGAATTGTACAGAGTAAAGCGGTGTGTACAATACATGTAGAAGGGTATACATTTTTATTCATTCTACCTTTTAAAAGAGTAAAGACTGTCATTTAAAAGCCTCGGCTGCAGGTATTGTATTTCAGTTTCCATCTCTGCCTGTCTTACGTACATGCGACTCGTGACAAGGTGATCCCAAAGTTTTGAGTATTAGCTCGAAATCAGTACTGCCCACCACTGGTTCGTTGACTTAAAATTAGCATCTAAGCTGGTCTTTTCTTGCAGAAATAAAAAATTAGCTCCGGCCTCAACTTTGTGGCAGAAGACGCAGACCTACTCTTGAGTATCTGAAATGGGGAAATATCAGGCGAATGGTAGTCGGCGGCGTCGAGGTCGCTTCTGGGGATCACAGTTATGTATTAATTATTAACCCTAAAAAGATTAAGCAGGGTATTAAATGAACGGAATGCGTATTCCGAAAGCAGCCATTTGTGTTTTATGCTCTTGCATGCATATATGAGTACATCTTAGTTTGAAGCGAAGTATTAAGCATCTAAGACTAAACTGCATTACTGTGAAGTCCTTCACTCTTGAAAGTTGTCTTAACAGAGTTAGTTGTCCTTACAGGGTTAGTGGTCCTTACAGGGTTAGAGGTCCTAACAGGGTTAGTGGTCTTTACAGGGTTAGTGGTCTTTACAGGGTTAGAGGTCCTAACAGGGTTAGTGGTCCTTACAGGGTTAGTGGTCCTTACAGGGTTAGAGGTCCTAACAGGGTTAGTGGTCCTTACAGGGTTAGTGGTCTTTACAGGGTTAGAGGTCCTTACAGGGTTAGTGGTCCTTACAGGGTTAGAGGTCCTTACAGGGTTAGTGGTCTTTACAGGGTTAGAGGTCCTTACAGGGTTAGTGGTCTTTACAGGGTTAGAGGTCCTTACAGGGTTAGTGGTCCTAACAGGGTTAGAGGTCCTTACAGGGTTAGTGGTCTTTACAGGGTTAGAGGTCCTTACAGGGTTAGTGGTCTTTACAGGGTTAGAGGTCCTTACAGGGTTAGTGGTCTTAACAGGGTTAGAGGTCCTTACAGGGTTAGTGGTCTTTACAGGGTTAGTGGTCCTTACAGGGTTAGAGGTATATGGGCTCACTTGGAGGAAGAGAACGATTCACTAACACATCAAGTCAAACGCCCCAGCGGCAAATAAGGTAGCGAGAATTCGTGTCATGCATCATGGAGCCAATGCACTTACTCTCAATAAGTTATAGAGGAAGCAATGGCCCATTAATCAAAAAGACATTTCCATGACTGCCTCACTTCAAAGAACTGATAAAGGTTTAGAGACCAGCGCCAGCGAGACAATATCATACCGTACCACCCGCATGCTGCTTAGGCTGGTACTAATATAATACATAACCTTCGTTGTTTCACTGTTTCCCATGCCCACTCCTACATGCATCAGTCGCCACATGATTAAAAAAGTTATTGTTACACATCCAACTCTGAAGTATTTCTCATTTCTTTATCCTACAAGTAATTTTCATCGACACAGTCGATCGAGAGCGCTCCTCTGAAACTTTTGCATTCGGTGAGCAAACTCTACCCCACATTCGCATCTTCGCATGTCTAACTTGAATTCAGTTGTTCTGCAGAGCATTGACGAGTCACCTGAATTCTCCCTTCGAGTGTTAGTAAATGAACTCAGTAAATCTGTACATTGAAGAATAGATGAGAGTTTAGCCCTATAATTGATTCCGCATCAAAATTTGAGTCTGATCGTTCGTCCCCTGATGACGGTTTGCATCCGGCGTCAAGTGCGCCTCCAGCGTTGCTGTATTAGCCGTCATCATTTTATTGACTCGTTAAAATTTGCCATGATCGTTCCGTTGATGCCACGCCACCGCAGGCAAAATGCGGGCGCCAAACTGCGCAGGAATGGAGCCGGCATTTGAGATCCCAGAGGATCGGAGCAGCAGCTGGAGTGAGGTGGTAACAAGGAGCAGTAGGAGCAGCAGCTGGAGTGAGGTGGTANTGCAAGCAGCTGTGGCATTGAAAGTGCAAGCAGCTGTGGCATTAAAAGTGCAAGCAGCTGTGGCATTAAAAGTGCAAGCAGCTGTGGCATCGAAATTGTAGGCAACTGCGGCATTAAAAGTGCAAGCAGCTGTGGCTTTGAAATTGCAAGCAGCTGTGGCTCTGAAAGTGCAAGCAGCTGTGGCATTGAAAGTACAAGCAGCTGTGGCATTGAAAGTGCAAGTAGCTGTGGCATTGGAAGCGTACCAGCCACACCACAGGTAAGCAGCACAGTCGTCTCTTGCATCGAGCGTAAGATCGGTTTCAGACAATAGCTTTACCGTCGCCCCCCGTACAGAACGGTACCATAGAGAGAGAGCATCAAGTAGCTCTGAAAATTATCATGTTGTTACAAGAAAATAGAGCGCAGAATAAGAAACAAATAAGAAGATAGAGCAATTGCTCGCTGGAACCGACCTATAGTAGCACTTCATTCGAGGAACGCATGTAGTCATCGAACAGAAACAAGAGCAATGCACCATCTGCACTGTAGCCATAACTAGGCACAGGAGGTAGCAGCAACACTACGTGCAGCGGCAACTGAGTGTGTGCACGGCCATGAGGAGCAGTAGGGCAGGTAGGGCGGGCTAAGAATTTCCAGCAATTAGAATTGGTATGGGAAGCTTAAGCACAGTGCCGACTGGAAGTTCAAGGCATCAGCACCTGTCCTTATAGGGCGGAATGAACTTTAGGGTAAACCAAGACCTACGACTAGGCGTTATGAACATCAGCGCTAGCCCACATTGAGCGCTATGAACATCANTAGCCCACATTGAGGGCACAAGCCAAAGTTCTGAATACTAGTTCAAGTCAAGATGTTAATGACATGAAAACAAGCGAAGATCAGGCATTGTGAACATTACTACATGGTTATAGCCACAATAGGCCCTCCAAGATCGGGCACTACAAGCAATTATCACAAGTTTGAGGGTCCAGTGCCACTGAAGCGTGCGTGCCTGCATGCCTATTACGCCTTCTCAGTGGCACGCATGTGATGCTGAATGACGAGGCCCGGTGATGTCGACGCTGAGCATCAGGATCCCAGAAATGTTTTCCTAGCAGAACCAGAGCCAGCCCGACTCGCTGGAGCGTATGCAGACCTGCACTGACTAGCGCTCCGGCTCATAAATCACCCTCATAAGACGCCCTCTACCCTCAGATGCTCAGTGAAACTGCGGCATGGAGCCGTGACTAGTGGGATTTCGAGTGAAGGGGTAAAATTTAGAATAAAACTATGAATGGTAGGAATGAAACCATGGCGAGGAATGTGAAAATGAAGAATATTGTGAAAGGCTGTCTATTGATTTATCTGGTGAAATTGTTGTACGTAGAGTGAAACTACAAAAATTCCGCGTATTTTGCGATCGTTATGAATAATTATGCGCGAATTTGAGTTTGAGCACTAAATTTTATTTGTTGTGCCTCAGAGCCGACCTCCACGAGTCTACAGCGGAGCAGCAGCCTGTAACCTGTAGTGACCTACTGTTACCTCCTGGCCAGTGATGACCAGAGAACCTGCAGTGACCTGCAGACGCGTCATGACTAGATGACCTGCAGAAGCGTCATGACCAGATGACCTGCAATGACCTGCTCAGCCGTGGTCCCCACTCACCTGCTTGAAGCCTCTGTACATGACACGGATCTCGTGTTTCGTGAAGCGGGTCTGTTTACACAGCTCCTCCAGCCGCACGGGCGCTGCCTTCACCTTGGGTGTGTCTGTGGGGGAGAGGTAATGGTGAGTGCGGCGTGGTGGCAGTAGTGGTGAGTACTACGTGGTGGCAGTAGTGGTGAGTGCTACGTGGTGGCAGTAGGGGTGAGTGCTACGTGGTGGCAGTAATGGTGAGTGCTACGTAGTGGCAGCAGTGGTGAATGCTACGTAGTGGCAGTAGTAGTAAGTGCTACGTAGTGGCAGTAATGGTAAGAGGTAATGGTAAGTGCTACGTAGTGGCAGTAATGGTAAGAGGTAATGGTAAGTGATACGTAGTGGCAGTAATTAGGGGTGTGGTAGATGTGATGCACCCTACATTCTAAAATGCTATGCAAATCAGTTTTTTGTCAAAAACTGGAATATTTTATCCCGGAAAGTTCTGAAACTTCATAGTGTTTTTGGAAACGCTGTTCCCTGCGCAGTGCTAAATTTTTAACACTTTCTTCAGAGCAGTAAAGAAACAGCGGCCATTTTGAGGCGCTATTGGCGTAATCACTGTGCCACTTTATATGCAAACACCCAAAAACACTGCAATAGTACGACGCAAGGAAGAAATTCAGGAAAATTATCACTTCTACGAGGAAATGAGAATGCAAATTTAAGCAATAAATTTAATTCTATTACACAGATAATACTTCACGTGAGACCCATTTTTAGAAATCAACGAAGAAAGCTATCAGTCGATTAATGAAGACAATTTCTTGAAATGCTAAGAAACTTCTCAAGCAGCAGTCTTAATGGCATTCCATAGGCCATGTTCATAACTATGTTGCCTTCCAGCGACATAAACCTTTCTCTTAATCACAGTAATGAGGAGTAAAATTACTGGTGCAATAGAAGTCAAGGAGGTGTCACACAGGGTCTTGCAGATAATTCTGTAGAATTTTTCTCTCTCAAGTTTAAACTATAATATCTAAGGAAATTTCACTAATTAATAATAGTCCAGTGTTGCTTGCTTGGTCCGTTCGTCCGTCCCTCTCTCTGTGACGCTCTTAAGGATTTAGATAGGAGAAAATTTTAGGTTTATATTCCTGATCAGCGGGACTGTCAGAGAAAGCAGTTTGGATCAGGGGGACTGAAAATAGCATTATTTCATATCAGATTTACCGCAAATGAAATTTAACATCATTTGTCCTGCCATATTTAGCAGGGCCCATCTACTAGTAGTAATAATAAACCTATGAAAATTTGACAGTTTATTTAACAGATCAAGAGGACTCATCATTGATTCATCGTAGCCGCCATCGGCAATGATGACGTCCACTAAGCGTTGACGGAACTTGTACGCGGCGCTGATGATCTCTACTTTTTCCAACGACCTCACTGTCGTCTCGATGTCCTTTTTTTAAGGCCGCGATGCGGTTGCGAGGCCTCGCACAAGCTTTGGGTTTAATTCCTGCCCAGAAATAGTGGTCCAAGGAGTTCAGGTCAGGTGAGTTGGAGGCCCACAAGCCTTTCTCCCAGAATCGCACTTTGGAGCTATTGAACTAGTCGATGGCTATGTTCGCCCTGTGAACTGGGGCCGGGTCTTGTTGGAAGACATACTCTTTACCAGCAGCCTTAGCCTTTATCCAAGGTTTGATTTTGTCCTCCAAAATTATGCAGTAGACGGCGGTATTCACTTTCTCGTGGTAGGCAAAGAAGTGGGAAAACACGTCGTCCTCACTCGAAATTACGCAGAGGGTTGTGACGCTGATTTTTTTTCGTAGTCGTCGAGGGGTGAGCCTCAGTACTCGACGAGGCAATCAAACCGGGCATTCTTGAGGCCCCTATCGACCGTAACAATCTTCTCACCCTAGAAGAACTTGACGACCGAGCCTTTTCCCTTCAACAACTTCCTGCACCTCTCCAAACGGACTGCCCGGCGCGTAAGGGGCATCTTTGCTGGATTACTGCCCAGCTGCTTCATTACCAACTTGCACTGCGTCAGGATTGCCAACCATTTTAAAAATTGTACATATTTATCTGCCAGACCCTTTAATGAATGGCACAGAGTGACGGCAATGAGGTGTGGTATTGGTGCACGATAGGACTTAATAAGCAGTACATCAATGCAGTGGTCAATAACACATGTACAAGGTGTTCGGAATATATTTGATAGTAATTCAACTACACATTTTTTCCGATTGAATGGAGATATTCACTCACACTACGTGTGATTTGGGAGCTTGATTCTACATTATTTACACAAGTGGTGAAAGCAAGAACGGACGACTGGAAACTACGTGACAATTGGAAGAGAATAATCTACATCACGATGAACAGCGCAGGTTACTAATAAAATTGGGCATGCTGCTTAGTACTCTTTGAACACTTTAAAGCCCTACAGCCACGAACTGGAGAAAATGAAATAGAGCCTACGAGGCTGTGGCTTGTAGGAATGAACATAAAAGATGTTCTGGTTGCGTTCATACAGCAGAATTCATCGACAATCTGCATAGAAAAGTGTTAGAAGACCGTTGTAATGGGACGCAGCCTTTGGCACGTTCAACGAAGACCTTCGCTACCACTCATCCAAGTTTCGTAAAGGTCAAATGCTCCCAGAAAAGGCGCAAGAAAATCATCTAAAAGAGGTAAAGAAACTTCAGAGCAAAGTGAAATAACATGATGGACCAGAGATAATTTTTTTTTTTCAAACGAAAGAAACTTTTGTCCCCCTGAAAAACACAACATTCAGAATAATAGGTGCTAACTTACAGTCCAAAGAATACACCTCTGGTCATGCAGACCAAATTTTCTTAAAGTGCGATAGTTTTCGGACATGCCTGTAGTGATGGGGATGTGATTCTTCTTTAGAATTAAGCAGTTTTTTAGACCCCTCTACGGGAGACCGTAAACGCAGCTTGCTCCAGGTTTCGGATCAAAGATATGATCGAAGCTAATGGACGTTTCTTCAAATGAAATTTGACGACATTATTGGAATATCAACGCCGTTCAAGTCTCTTTTTAATGTAAATTTACCAATCATTTTTCCTTTTTCCTGAATAAGAAATAAACTCAAACTCATTTCGAACACCCTACAGTCCATACAGACCCAGGAAGCTTTTAAATGACCGCAGGTACGGCGCTATTCATTTAAGGCCTCTTCAGTTTGGGTTAGGCGGGAAATGACGCCTGTGACGAGGGCGTGGTGCTCCTTCTAAGCTGCCGGCTCATAAAATAAAGAAGCTTAGAGGTGCACGGCGCTCCCTTTACAAGCTTAGCAGCTGCGCCAAACAAACAAATCTTTCCCTACTGCCTACCTTCCGGCCTTACTACCTTTCTTCCGCTTCCATTTAAATACCATCCTATATGTCACCCTCGTGTATTTGTCTTTTTTAGTTCGTGTTTTCCTCTATTTTCTGTTCTCCCTCCTTCAAACCGCTTCCATCCAGTATTTTTTCTCAGATTAGCATGCTGTCAGTTTTTGTACTTTCATAGGTCCGCCTTTTTCGATTTCCTTTATTGAAACTCTTCTATGACAGTAAGTCATCGCTGTTGTGCTACCTACTATCAGGTTATCACTCTCGCTGCATCTTTGGAAGTCCTTGTTGATTTGTAATCCAGCGAAATAACCTCTGCAATGTAAAAACAGTTGCATTATCTCTATGTTTCTATGCAAATAGTTTTTTTCATACATATTTACTCACAAACATTGTGCAAATGATTACCAAGAACAACTTCTAGGTAATTTTGATGTATGAGTACAATCTACGTACTACAGGACAATTACTCAATATTATAACATTCTAATGTTTACTTGAGGTTTGTGAGTAAAAATATGTGGAAGAAAATTATCTAAATAGTCAGGAATAAAACATTGGAAACATCAAGGCTACGTTTGGAAATTTAGAATATGAAAGTAAGAAAAGAGAAGGCAACTGTCAGTAATCAGAAGAATGAACTGAGTTCTTTGATTGACCTAAATCCAGGATACATATACGTAGTTTGAAAACTCAGATCAGAGCTCGAAACACCGTACAATTGTCTGTCGGCACTTGAGAGCAATGGGAAACGAAGAGAAAGAGAATAATCTTGTTACGCAAATGCTGAATGAGACTTAAAAGTTCTGAATATTCGAGTTATGCCCTTTGTTGACTTCTTGAATGAAAAATGAAATATTTTTACATCGAATCAAAAATGAATACTCTCACACAAGTGTAAGAGAATTGACCAAGTGCTAGATGCAAGTGATTTACTTAAGCATTACCCAAAACCTCTTCTAGGCATTAAAACTCAATGCTTATGGTTAGATGGTGATAAAAATAAACTCGATTAATCACAACTTTGCGTAAAAACTACTTATTTGTCACTCCGGCATTTCTGTGAAAGGTGCTCATTAATGTTGCACAGCTACCACGGCACTAAGCCAGTTAGAAAGTTTTCTACTTATTTATGTTCCATTCCGAATTATTGTCGTTTTCTTCACTCAAATACACCGTGCTGTAACCTTGCATGGTGGTCATTAAGTGGTTTGTTAGCATTCACGTCTGCACTAGGGGGAAACCATAACATTAAACTCGTATTGAAACTGAGTGGGTGCCGCAAAAATTGAAAACGAAGCATCTGAGACTTGTGTATGTAGGCGGTCGAGATTTGCTGGGAACACACAGTCACACACTTCTCAGCCCTCTGTCCAAGGGTTACAGAGCGGGCCCAAATTGTGAAATCTTACACATCGCACCTTCACTTGATGTCGCTCCTACTGATTATCACTTATTCAAGCATTGTGGGCTTTTATTCCACCCTAAAATGTTCTGAATTAAGGACAGGGACAAAAGCAGCTACTCTAATAACCGACTTGCTACTATGGGGCGTGAGCCGTCCTCTGCGGGCCGACATGGCGTGTAGCTACTTGTCTGCAGGTCGACATGATTTGTTGTTCCTTGTCTACGGGCTGACATTATGTGTCGCTACTTATCTACTGGTCGACATGACGTGTCGCTACATCTCTGCAGGCCGACATGACACGTGGTCACTTCTCTAAAAGGCCACGTGACACGTGACCACTTCTCTACAAGCCCACGTGACACGTGGCCACTTCTCTACAAGGCCACGTGACACGTGACCACTTCTCTACAAGGCCACGTGACACGTGGCCACTTCTCTACAAGCCCACGTGACACGTGGCCACTTCTCTACAAGTCGTGGCCACTTCTCTGCAAGACCACGTGACACGCCAACAGTCTCTATGAATGCAACAGTGGGATCTGAAGTACCAGATTTCCTTGGCACACAAGATATAATCAGGCCGGTAACGTTGCAGTCACTGCTGCAGACACCTCAGGCCGGCTGTATGGAACGCTGCATTCTCTAGCACGGAAACCTTCAAGGAAGTTTGGGCACGCTGGCCCAGGCTACACTTGTGTGCCGCCTTTCGCCACTCACACTCGACACGAATGCACTTAGTCAAGTGCCAGAAAGAACTTGTCTTTGGAAATTAGACCCTTTAATCATAGCGTGCCAAAACAGAAGACTAAAATGAACCTTTACTCCCCAGCAACAGTCATCAAATTCAAGTGCGAAACAGTAATTAGTACATGGAAAAATATGTGCGAACAGGTTGAGGGAGAATTGTAACAGCAAAACAATTTGCACTAAAAAGTATACAGAGAAATGAAATAACCCTTGCACCTCAAAAATGCAGGTATAGTAAAAAATTTAGAGGCAAAAAAATACAGAATTTTATATTTCTGTCGTTTGTCTCAAAAACGCAAGAAGATTAACATATCAGAAGGAGCCAAGAGAAGTATATATCAACAATAATACCCGAGCATGAACAAAACACCAACTTAACAACGATTGAGTAATATTAACGTTTTGCTTTTGGCAAAGTTTTGTTTTGAACACAAGAGCAGGGGAAGCCGCTAGCAGGCTTATCATATTTATTGGTGAAATTTATTATTATACTAGAAGGAAAAGGAACGTTTCGACCAGATAGGCCGTTTTCAACATCTGAAACTTAATAGAAAAATGAAATACGAAGAAATTATCTAATAAAGAACATTAAAACCAAGCGAATTGTAATGAGCATGCAGACTGTGTCGCTTGAAATAGGTTCGTTCGATAAAATATACAAAGATTCTAAAATGGGTAAACATGTGGAGTCAGAAGTGGAATAAATTACGCTAAAATCTTCCAGGCGGACAGGAAGACGGCACTTCTGAGCGTGAGTAGGCACAGCAGAGCGTGGAGGAGCTCAGAGAAGAAGATTAGAGAGCAAACGCCTCCCAGCGCGCTCGCCTGCACCGGCACCAAGGGCTCTAGTGGCAGAGCCCACGTATTCCGACGAACATCTCGCGCGACCGTCTTAATTTAGTTCTGACGAATATGAAGGAAATTTGTCACTGAAATTAAAAAATGGAGCCTATCTTGTGTTATATTTATTTATTAAAAAACCCTTGAAATCTATTCGATGAAAATATTTCGATTAAAGGGAAATAAATTTATTTAAGTTTTTCGAAATGAGCCATGAAAAATATAACAAAGTTATATTTTTTGCACCCTAGTTAGAGTAGGGACTCCACAATATTTGCAGTTAAAAAAATTTTTAATAAAAGTTTCAGTCGATCACATGGGAAATCCATTACTACAAAAAGAAGACTTCAACTCGAGTTCGTCATGCAGTGCATTAATCAGAGCTGACGCTATAGGCCCCAGCTATTAATGTTTGAATGCCGGTAATATTTTTGGAAAGCCCCCATCTGCAATTAAATCGTTAAAACCGCAATTTTGTGGCTTTAACAACACAATAAAAATATAAAAATGTTTGTAACTGTTTAGGGAGCAAAGGACAAATGCTAAAATAAACTCATACCAACACCCGTGCCGGTTGGGGCACGGCAGACGGAGGCGAGGGAGCCCTCATGCAGCTTAGCAATTAGTACTCATTTGTAGGAAACGTACATTCTCCTTTTTAGTACAATGATGATCCCAGTCGATAATTATGATAAGCTCGTAAGCGGCTTCCCTCGCTTTTGAGTTCATAACAACGAGCGTTATGAAAACCAGCAGNGCAGGAGCAGCAACAAGGACAACAAGCGTGTATGTGCAGGAGCAGCAACAAGGACAACAAGCGTGTATGTGCAGGAGCAGCAACGAGGACAACAAGCGTGTATGAGCAGGAGCAGCAACAAGAACACCCCATGCACGGCAGCTGCGTCAGTTCGGAAGTAATTGCATAAGAAGGCCAGGACCACACCCTCGCACACAAACACATGGCCTCAAATCCCTCTCGAGCAATTTTTCTTGTTTTTAAACTAGGCGCGAGACCGGTAGGGTAGATACACGGCGTTACTTAATTAAGAACATTAGATTAATCCCTAAACATGAATTTATCTACTGGTACTGGATATAGTTACGCGTAGAGATGTGGATTTTTTATTTTCCTAACGGTTGTTAGAAACTACTGCATCTCTATTCTAATGTTTGGACGGTACAGATATGTACCACCATGCACGTGCTGTGTGAAATTGTTACGAATCTTTAATCGCTTTTAGAACAGATCAAGTCTCACGGGTATAATCCCTAACCGATACCTCCTGTACCTATGTCCTGCCTTAGTTCCAGCGGTTCGTACGTGCACCATAATGGTTTTTTCTCCTCGTTCACCACAGACACGAACATGAATTTCAACGAAGAATACTTTAACTCTTTTAGAAGCTTTTCTTCGACACACTGCTACTCGTAAGTAATAACTCAAGTCCACTTGCAAAGAAGCTGGACTTACAGACTGAACGTGAATTTCTTAATCTCGTAGAAAATTACTGCGTATAAGTTAATTAGGTGTCAATATAGAACATTTTTCAGCTTTGTAAAACGTGTAACGTCGCGCTAAATAAGCCAGAAATATCTTGAAATTATAAAACTGAAGAGATTTGACAGACGCTAATCATTTCAGCGTATTACAAAAAAAAATGTTCACGAGTATTACACAATCTGCATACCAAAAGCAGCGTACGACCGGACCTACAATACGTCAACGTTCTCATACAAAAAAGATTGTGAACTTCATTGTGGCGTAAGCAAAGTTGAACTCAACATTACAATTCTAGCTCGGCATAAACGGCGCACTTACTCCAAGCATCTCCAAGTCTTTGGCTTGTTTTTAGATTGTGTGATTGTGATTATAGGGTACGACTGATCATACGCAGAGTAATGTCAGTCAGGTTGACGTCGCTTTATCAATGTTTGTGGTGTTGATGATTTGTCGATTTACGATTCGTGATGAGTTTGATTCCACCACCATATTGAATATTTTAATTAGAATTTACTCCTTTACGCAACCCTATCACATGCTCAAGTCTGCGGTGTTGTTCGCACACTCGAGATATTCATTGAACTAAAAATACCGGTAACTAGTCAAATAGATGAGAAATGCACAGTGCCGCTGAGAGATGACGTGGGCCAGTGAACAACATAACTCAACCCACCGTCACGTCGGGCGGCTCAGGTTCAAAAGACACGTGAAGGCTTAGTGATCTAAATGAGCGGCGTTGACTCACGAGCCCACACCTCAAATACCTAGAACTTGGAATTTTGAATACAAATCACCACATGCATAAAACCAGCACAACTTCGCCCTAAAAGGAGCAACATATTTTTCTAACATACGAAATATTACCAACGCATTTGTTCACATATTGTGCCCTCGTATGCCTCACTACCCTAATTTAGAGTGGAACAATAAAAATTTAGGACTAAGCTGCGTGATTTATCAAGTCCAAATTCTTGACAGCGATCCTTGCAGGCTTGAACTGCACGGAGGAGTGGGGAGGGGCACCACCCACACCCGTGCTCGATGGAGCGCTCACGCACCGAGGACTAATATAACAGAGCATTATGATATACATGTATGTTGATATTCGCTCGAAGAATTTTTAAAAGAAACACCCCAAAAGACACTATTTATCCACCTAGCTTCTCTTGCTGGACACTAACTCATCACCAAAAAGAAATGCACCAAAAGCCGTGTGGATAACATCTAAAGCCGATGTGCACCAACACGATGACCAAGTCGTGTTAAGCTTTGTTTAATGGTCAGGGTCTACGTTCCTCCCTCGGAGCCCCCCCTCACAGAGCGCCCTCCCCTCCTGCTGCAGTGCCACAGTTGGCACCATAGAGAGAGGGCCGATGCCAGCTGCATGGCACTTCGCCAGCTGCCTCTGTTGTGTCCCTCGCAGCACCAGTCCTGTAAGTCCTAACTTCGTCCAGCTTTGCAGAGCGATACTGGACTGTCCAGCGTCCAGCTCTCAAATGTCCCCAGCCCCACTGGACACGATTATAGCGCCTGACTAACTCAGGGAATATCTTTCTTAGTCATCTTAGCGATCAGTTTCGAATAAAGTTTTAATTTAGTTTCGTTCTTCGGTTCCAGATTCTTTGTTTAGAATGGGTCCACACTAGAGACGTTCAAATCAGATGTTGTTAAGATTTGCCTTTCCGTTATTTTTAGGCTAGTCTTTTTTTTACAATAAGAGATGAGTTGTAACCTGCCTCGCACGTCTTTATACTAAGCCATACCAATCGAAACCAGTACAGCAGGTCGCTTGTCTGTACTAGATTAGAGACAACAGACAATAGTTCGTAGAGCGGTACTCAACTAACCGACCTGACGCGGAATCTGCCAGCGCTCTGTAGACCTTCCCGTCACAACTCTCACAACACACATAAAACACTACAAATTCAAAACATTAGTAGAAAAAAATAGCTTCAGCTGGACTTCACTTTTTTATTGCCCGAGCTTTCGGGCAATTATTTTTACTTATCACGAACCCTTGACGTCCCCTATTTTCTTCTTTAAAAAAATTCAAAACAGTAATATCGCGGCAGCGATTTGATGGCACACGTGACGGTCTGCAGTAGAGCATGGGGAGACCATCGGTATGCCATCGAAATCAGCTCTTATAACAACGATGTAGACTTGAGTACTCGTAGGTGCTATGGTGCTACACTATTCTTGCCGAAGTCCACGAGGCTGCACAGTTGAGTCCTAGGACATCGAGAGAAGATCTTCATTAACTTTAGATTTCTAGAGTTTAACTAATATTTTAAAAATAATTCATTCCCGAAAACGTTATGGAAGTTGAAAATTACAGATATGGATTTATTAAGACTATTTCAATAGACATTTTTAATACTTTAACTACTTGTGGGTCTGGATAAGTTGCACGAGTTCTATGGCATCCCATAAAAAAAGTATTGTAAAGCATACACATATGTGTATATACTTATGGCAGTTATCTTAAACGTACACGAAATCGTACCTCACACGAGATCGTATTACTGATCGCACCTTTGAAGGTAAAATGGTTCTTCGAGAAATATTAAGTGGACGATGCTGATTTTCACCCTTTCAAATGTCTTCAATTTGAGAAATGGAAAATAAATTACCTTCTCTAAGCAACTAACTTATTACACGATGAAAATTCGACAAACATTTTGATTTCCAGGCCACATGCAATTCCAGCGAAGTGCAGACTACCTCTTCCAAAAACGGACAGATTTAAAACTGCCCCGAAATCTGTACCTTCTCCCTAGAATTTAACTTTTTTATATAAATGTTCCCATTTGCTACTGGAACCTGAAGCAAGTTCATGAAAAACGAACGTGCATTTCAAAATTTCAATGTCAGTAACACGGATCTCAAAAATCTCAGCGGAATTCTAGAACCCTGAAATAGGCGAAGACTATCACAGCGTCTCCGGACTCAACGGCGCGGACCTGTTGCAAGAACCAAGTCTCCAAATAGAAAATTAAAACAACGAAACCGCCAGGTAAAATATTGTTTACGTTTGACAGAATACCAAGCAGATCGTCTAATGATCCAGCCATAAAGTTCCCGTCCATCTCCCACAGCAGCTTTAGGTGATCCATCAGCATCAGTTGACTTAAATATTGACATTTTCGGAGCTGCGGTGCGAGGTAAGATATTCCCCCCCCCCATTCATGAGAGGAGAGGGGAGATGGGGGTTCGTGGAGGTGCAGCAACAGGAGATTTGGTCCAACTTCGAGCTTCCTGTCTGTCGCTTCCCCAACCCTGGAGCCTCGTCCCCCTCCCCACATCATTCCCCAGTCCACAAAAGCGGGGGCCTAGGAGCCATAGATTCTCAAACCAGTGGGTAAGACTTGCGTTTAGCCTGACTGGTGAAGGAGTTAAGGAGCTTTTAGGAAATTCATTATAAGCTCCTCGGAAAAAAATAGTCACCTGCTACTGATACGAGTATAGTGTAGTATCATACTTCCAAGAACACGAATAATTGGGCAATTCCGGCGGCATCGAGTCAACATGTGTCCTAATGTACATACACCTGGTCGATTTTTAACCACTCTCGTCTCATGAACTAATCTCATAGTACGGCTACAGTCCGTGGACGATCTTCTCGACCTGTAACTTGTCGGTTTAGGTGGTCTGGTCCCTCAAATGTCAATCAGGTTCATGTCTGGAAACTTAGCTGGCCAATCTAAATGCCTGACATATCCTGAATGACCGTCAAGCCAATTAATGACAGTTCCAGCCCAATGTTTCGTACGGCCTGTTATTCTAGGAAAAAACTCGAAAAACAGTATTCTAAAGCCCAGAGAAAAATATAGAAGACTAATTTTTTGCCCGGGGAGGTCATCTAAAGATAATTATATAATCACGGTAAAATTTTCAAAACAAACGCAAATTTTTCCAGAAATTTGCTTTATTTCTCCCTTTGCTTATACGTGCTCGTAGTACTTCGGACAAGTTTCTGGTTTTACTTTCTTGGGACATGTACAAATAATTTAGCTGTTTCATGAAAACATTCAAATACTAATACGCGACGATTTAATATGTCAGTCTCCCAAAACGATTAAGGTCGGGACACTTTGTTTATTATAACCATTGTCTCACCCAGTTGTCGCACTTTATACAAAGGCAACATTTTGAAAAATAACGTAATAATCAAATGATAAATTCAGCTTTAGAACAGAGGCTCATCAGCAGGTACACTTCCCGATTACTTTTACAGAAAGGTTCATTTTACGACACCAGCGTAGCCACGACCTGTCAAGTAAACTATTTTAGGACTCAAGACTAGTCATTCTCAACGCGCTGAACAGGGCATTGACCTTCTGACGCTGTCAGACGAGAAAGAGATTTGACGTGACCTCAGACTGCTCTTTCGTTTCTGTAGGGTTAGCGCTTTACCGACCAAATTGTTTTGGCGATAAGGCTGTTTCTCTTGCTACGAAGTATCCTTATGAAGAAAGATCTCGAAATCCACAGTCGGTAAACGGTTGACAGGCCTCCAAAACCTGTATATTTGCTACATTTTTTAGTGGACACGTATGACGCTAACAAGATTTTTCTTCACACTTGTCTCCGTATTCACGAATTTTCGATCACTATTCTTGGGCGTACAAACAGTTGTTTCTTTTATTTCTAACGTAGGCTAAGAACTTATTTCGTAATTTGAATTGAAATCAAACTGGCTAGACATTCATAAACACGTTCTAACGAATCAATGTTATTTTTTTTGTAAGTTTCACCTTCGAACTCAGCGAGACAAGTCGTTGTAAGTCTGCTCGCAGAAGTCAGTTACAATGTAATCCCACACTGGCACGCGTACATGCAGGTTTAGAGCTGAAGATATATGGGTAGTCAAGGGCGCTGGAAGTCCTCTTTGTCTTAGACTTCAAGTCGTCCCACATAGCTAATTCGGCTTCTAAACGTTAAGAAAATGAACATCCAATAATGAGCCTACCTGACAAGACATACTACGCCATTATAGTGGACGAAGCTGGCAAAAGCGACGTCATTCGAGAAGTCGGATGACGAAAAAACAGCTGGTTTGCAGCATTTCGAGTTCATGATAGCGTGTTTTCTGCGACGATGCTATTTTGCTTGGGGTAAAATGGCTCACAAGTGGGTCATATTGCAGGGAACGTGTTGAGAAATATGTACTATAAACATCAAACTTAAAACCGGTAGCATCCGGTAACGTCACACCTCTTGTGATATTAGGAACACAGTATTGGTACAGCTATGAAAAATCAACATTGAATGTGTCTTTGATCATTACGTGAGACTCTTGACACGATGTAAAGTTTTATGTTTCGTATGTTGCACTCAGAGGTGCGGCGTTGCCTACAGAGCGCCTGGGGGCTGGCTATTCCAGCGCTGGGACTCGGTTCAGACGAGCAGCCTGTCGCTGCTGGCGCCCTGTGCTACTTCCACTTTAATATCCCTGGTCCTTCCCTCCCACTCCCATCTCCACTTTCTCACTCCAGTCCTCTCTCACTTAGGCACAATTCATCCTTTCCCCCTTCTCTCTTACACTCATTCTTTCGCTCATTCTCATTTCAAAGCCTGTCATGGGATTTATTGATGTTTTTACCGGTAGATTTTTCCCCTACCTGGTCAGTCATTTCTTGTCCTCGCCCTGGAATTTTTTATTAGCTTCGCTCCCTCATTTCTTCCACCTGCTTCATTACCTCATACTTATCACATACTTCACTTCCTCTTTTTTCCACATGTTCTGCAACCCATTTTCTTCAATCAGACTGACCACTCCATTTCTTCCACCATTCCTATGAACTGATCGAAAGGGATGAGCGGTGAATCAGTTTGGATGTTTGGTTTACAAACTGTTTCGTTTAAATAGCTTATGGAAATTTTCTGGAACATGTTCAGTTTTCATACCTCTATACAAAAAATGAATAGATCCACTAGAAGCGTACTTAATTAGCACTATGTGCTCATGATTTCGTGTCAACGCCAAGGGCTCCGTGGCGATCACAGCTCGGAAGCAAGGTTTCGATTCCCGGCCTGGGCAAACTGATTTTTACGGAACCACGGAGTGCTTCATTTGGAAAAGAAAGCTCAAACCTCACATCCTAAACATCACTCACTTATCACTCACTCAAGCTTATCGCACATGATCCAAGAACCAACTCGCATTGTTGATAACTCAGAAACTGTTTTCGACCTAGCAATTACAAATAATTCCAATACAATTTCTAGTACAGAAG
>VOMN01032861.1:0-21026 GCA_014899125.1 Orchestia grillus | reverse complement strand
TTGCCCTGGATTGGGGGGCCGCAGAGGTGAGATTCAGAGGTGAGATCAGTGTCACTAGTTATTCAAACCATCACGCAGTCTAAGAGGGAATGTTTCAGCTTCAGGAAGAAAGATCATCACAAGTTATTCAGATCTTCATACTGTGAGCCTTTAAAACAGCATGTGAAAAAGTTGTTAAAATAAAGTTCAAGTAGTGTCTTTCAATTGTTGTCCTGAGGACTTTTAACTCATGGCATATGTAGGTGTTGCACTCCAGATTCTTTCCAGGGAGGAATGGTAATGTGTTTTAGTTGGCTTCATGGGAGATCACAGCATCCCTCAGCACTGTCTTGCAAGTGCTGTGGTGGACATGACCCTTTTCACACCAAGTTATTGTAACATTAAGACTGCATTTAGTCTTGTATGAAAACTCCCTGAAGCTTTATTAATATGTACTATAGGGCTGCATTTAGCTTTTTACCAAAAATTAGCTGGATCCTTATGAAAGAAGACCATATGGTATTTTTGGACTCTAAATGTCAACATTGTGATGTGTGGCATTGTGTAGTAGTGGGTGTGTGTGTATAATGTAGCTAGCTGGCCGTTATTCTTCTCTACAAATCATTTTTAATTTGTTTTTTAATTTTTTATAAGCAAGGTATTGAATTGCAGAGAGATGTTTTTGCTATAGGTACCTAATGAGGTCTGAATCTGCCTAAGCTTTACTTTCAATAGGGTGTATCTAGTATTGAAGAATAATATAATTACATATTGTTATATATTTAGGAGTTGCTTTATATCATTGATGATTTTTCCTTGAATGCTAACTCTTAATTCTCTATATGTCTATTTGTGAACTCAAGTTGAAGATTGTATTTATAGTGTTTACTTAATTCATGAAAAGTTATTTCTTTCTTGCACATTTTCCATGTTATACCATTCATCTATTTCGCATTTTATACCACTTGACTGTTTTTGATGTACAAAAAGCTCTCCCAAGAATTGATTTCACCTAGAACGTAGGTACTTGTCTGTGCTGACTACTCTATAAAGCGACAGTAATTAATTAGTCTCTCAAAATAGATGTTTAATATATTTAAAAACTGGAGATGTGCTGAAGTTTGTGTGTGATAATTTAGACAAAGGCTAGTCTTGATAATTAGCATGTCTTGAGATTCGACTTTTTGTTCATCATACAATTCAGGATGGAAATTATCCCAATTTGCTGCCTCTGATATTTTTAGCTTGGAATTTGTATACTACTAAATATCTGAAATAATTGTTTTTCTGTTTCCTAGGTATGACGTTTGTATCATACAATCTACAGAAGTTACGGCCAGGCTTTCACACGAGTTATGACTGCCCTTGCACATTTCTTTTCGAAACTTCTTCCAGACAACCTCGCAGGCTGAAAACAACCTGTTAACATGACTTAACAACAATGGCCCAAGCGATCGTGGCCCGTCTGGTAGTGTGTTATTAAAGGTATTGGAATTGAAGTGCGTTTTTTCTTCAAAGAGAAACATCTGTTTCAGTTGCCTTATTTGAGCCGACGCGCTATAGTGGACAACATCGGCCACTTGGAGCTGCAGCTGCGCCTGCACAACTACCGGCCGCGTGAGGAGGAGCTCATGCTAAAGGAGATCAGCAAACTCCGCAATTCTCTGCCCGTGCTCGAGGAGTACAGGACCAGCGTACAGCTGAACAGGCAGCACCGCAGTGACAGGGTTAGGCTCGTCAGCCAGCGCAATGACTGCTACGACAGGCTCCAGGCTCTCCTGCCTAAGATCCAGGCTTGTTCTGACCAACTGGCCTGCGTGCAGCACACTCTTCAGGAGAATAGGAGAGGTCGGTGCAAACCTGGGCTCCATTGGATGTTGTGTTAACTGCGCTTGTTAATGAATTCGGTCTACTTGTAATTGTACCCCTTAATATCAGAGATTTGTGTTCTTTTATGATTTGAAACACTTCAAGTTAGAGGAACCCATGAAGGGTGAGGTAATGTATTCAAAATGTTTAGATAATAAATGTAAAGCATCAGAATGCATTAAAGTGCTGCCCATACGTTCGGTATGAGTTACTGGGCAGTATAACTTCCTTTATATTCCAGCTATTGAACATTACTTGTATTGACTGACGTCTCCTCTCTTGTATTTTAAATTTAGGCTCCCTAATTGACTGGAACTGCACTGAAAAATGTTATTTTTTAGTGTTTTCTAAATAATATGCGTGACTGTATGTGGATTCACAAAATCATCTCGAGGAAGTGGATCGGAAGTACCTATCTCTTCCAGTTCAAACACTAAGAGTACTTATGTATCGTCAGTGATCTGTTTGGGGATCATTTGTGTGGTGGTTTGTAATTTGCTGGTGGTCGCCCATCTTGGATTTGTCCGCCATCTTGGATGGGCGGCAAGGGACTTGCTAGGCTGGACTGGTCTTGTGTCTGCGATGGTCAGATGAAGATCCATTACGTATATCCTTAAAAAAGAGTGTTCGGTAACTTGCTACAAATTCAAAGCTATGGTTGTGTGAAGCTGTTACATGTTTTCCATACTTAAGTAGCCCAGCCTAATTTAATGTCTCTCCATTTTTGCAAAAGCACTAGAGGAATTCTCGTAGTAATCAATTCGTGATGTAAGGGTGAATGGAGGCACATCAGTGCCCACCAACTATTGGTGACGACAGTTGGCAGGTTTCAGTGACGATGGTTGGCAGGTTTCAGTGACAATGGTTGGCAGGTTTCAGTGACGATGGTTGGCAGGTTTCAGTGACGATGGTTAGCAGGTTTCAAGATAAACAGCCCACCGTCTTTCGTTTATCAGAAGTCGAACTCACCCAGTTTACTCGCGCAGAAACTGAAGAAAGAAGGAACAATTGCTCGTTGTGCCAATTTTCAGTTTAGATGCGCGTGAGTTATTAAGGAAATAAGAATTAGCTACTCTGAAAGCAGCATTCTCTTGACTATTTTCAGGTGACTTGAAAAATCTTCAATTGTTTTTACGTGTGTAATTATCCATATTTGTGGTCACCTAAAAGTTCATTTTTCATAATGGATTCGTGTGCTGATCAAACAGTTCTGTCAACTATCACACGTCCCCAAACAGTTCTGTCAGCCATCACACGTCCTCAAACAGTTCTGTCAGCTATCACACGTCCCCATCAGTACGCAGTATAAGATACGAGAGAGCTACGAGCGTGAGACGGGTATTCGTGCAAATCCTTCAGCATTATAGTCATGGCAACACGGTGTTCTGTACGTTTGATTTGTTTCGGTAATTTTCGTAAGAGATTTTGAATTTCAACCTGTAACGCTGTGGCAGGACTCGCGGAAGTGAAGCAGCACAAGGCACACCTGCTCGAGGTGGCCAAAAAACAACTGGAAAAGAAACGGCGCCGTCAACTGGAGCATGAACAGCTCAGAAACGAAGGCCAGACTCCGCTGGTGTCGCTGTCAGGTGCTTCTGAAGTGCCTCTCACTCCTAGGAGGTCGGTAAAACTCATTTTTTAAAAATACTCTCTCAATGCGTTTAGAAATGAGTTCCCAAGATATTTGGGTTAGATGGGATTTGGTCTGCTGGAGCTGAGCTTGGCTGGACACGTTACCGGACTGTTAAGAGCTCGGTAGAAATAATGGATATTTACTTTGGTTTTCAAAGTGTGTGTGTGTCTTTTTTGTGTATTGAAGTTAACGTATTCCTTTGTGTTCTTAAATATCGCAATTATGAAGTCTTGATGCATTTTGAGCACCTCTCAGGGAACATAGGATAGGCTGTAGGGTTAGGTTAGATAGGTTTGTGTGTCCTATGCTATGGGGACTGCCGAATGCCGACCCCAGGGGACCTCTGTTAGGTTGTCTCAGCTATAATTTGGCCTACGGGACCTCCATCTTTCGTACAAATTTTTCTTCTATCAATTTAATGCCTTCTTTGCTATCGTTTTTTAAGTCTTTTCTTCCTCTTTCTTCTTAACTTTCTGTGTTTATATGCAGGGAATCCGGTGGGGAAACATGCGTGTGCATAGATACCACATTTTCTACAGTCCATACTAGATGGTCCCTTCTTCTCTTTGCTGTCTTTGTATCACGTTTTATGGGAGCTTTAGCGTTTTAAGGCTCTCTTTGTATCACGTTTTATGTGGCTAGTGAGCTTTAAACTAACCAATAATATACTGCATGTCGAACATCACGTAAGAGTGCGTTGATGCGGAAATATTATCAGCATAATATGCATGTCGAACATCACGTAACAGTGCATTGATGCGGGAAGATTATCAGCATAACACGTGTGTAGGTCGCAACCCGAGTCGAGCTTTACCGCTCTCATGTCATGAACAGCTGTCCGAAGTAGCTTGAGAACTGACAAGCCTTTGATTCTGTTCGCTGTGTGCTTTGATATCACGGCTACTCTCTCTCGATACTTGAGTAAAATGGCTAGCGTGTGTAATTAGTTCACTTCTTCTTACGTACTAGCTGTCATTACTAGCTACTTGGATTAATTTTTGTTCCGTTTGCCCACACGCTAATGAGTGTGATGTGCCAGTGTAACTTGCTCACAGATGTACCATTTTTGAGGGGCTTTATTTCAATGTCTGGTATATGCTTTGCGTCTTCGTGATGCTGTGCAGGGTGGTCCCTGTTGAGCGGGACGTGTACGCCCCCCAGCTAGCTGCCTGTCGCCGCCTGCTGCAGTACTGCCGCTCTGTGGGCCCAGTTCCCTGTGATGACGTCACTCCAACCCTGTTGTCCACAACTGGCCTTGCTGGCGCCACCAAGTGGGGACCTGAGCGAGACTTGGAAGGAGACCGTCCAGTGGGTCGTGTTGGAACTCTCTACAGCAAACCCAAGGATGGCCTGGAGCAAAACTGGGCTCTGCCTCACCAGCGCTCGCTTCACAAAAAGAGGAAAGCTCGAAACTTAGCCAAAAAAGACCTCAGACATCCACCGGATGTTATCGGGCACTTTTTGGATCTTGGAGTAGAGGTGCCGAAGTGTGCAGGGGATATCCCGGCTGTTGTTATTGACATTCAACAAAAATTAAATTATTTTGAAATGCTCAATGAGCAAGTTTATTTCGACACAGTAAAGGCAATACGTATGGAAGACGAGACAGCTGATATAATTCACGTTGTATTTCAAGAAAGCAAGCTTTCAGACAAGACTCGTGCTTCTAACGGGCCGTGTTCTACTCGCTCTAGGAAGACTGAATCCCTTGATGCAAGAGCGAGTGACTCAGGATTTGTGTGTCAGAGAACACACAATATTTTTGAGAGCGAGGCCAGCGTTGAAGTGATCGTGGGAACCTCACCTCCTAAGCTCTACTCCGACATTGCTAAAACTCCTTTGACTCCAATTGTGGAGAAAAATTTAACCTCAACGCCTCCCAGTGAAATTCCTGGTGAGGAAAATCTCGCACCTGCATCTCCTGTCAGTGCATCACAGTCAACTGCGTCAATTACAGCAGCTCAAGTCCGTTATGAAGGTCCGCTGCCTGGCGAGGCAACGAGAAGTTCAGACGGAGAAGTAAGCGCTACTGAGGAAAAAGAAGCATCTCGACCACTCATCAAAGATGATGTGAGCGCAAGTTTAGAACCCGTGACGCAATTCTGTGTAGATTTACACGATGAAAATCCCACTCATGTTTCGTCAATTGTTGATGTGGAATCGATTTCACCTACGCAAGGTAGTCATGTTGTTGAGGTAAGCTCTTATTTGGAGGCTGATCTCCTTTCTACCGGACTGGATAGCCACCAATGTCTTGCTGCTGAGCGCACCAGTTGTGACGACGAGGATTGTGAGAGCGGCGTCTACGAGGCAGACTGTGCTCAAAAAATGGACGGATTGCAAGTAACCGACAATTCCAGCTTGTTGCCCACGGCTCATAGTGAATCTCCTCTGATACCTTCTCTGTCGCCACCCGCCACAAAAAGCAGTACCAGAAATTCTGAAAATGGACGTCGTGGGCAGCCGCACATTATCGTTGAGTGCGTCACCGAGAGCAGCGCTGAAGCGGGCATCGTAATGGACCCATCATGCAGCAGTGACAGCAGCTCTTCCAGCGGGTGCTCGTGTGCAGGCAGCTCGAGCGCATCCTCCACGCAGGGCGTTGGATCACGTGACCAACAAGAAACACTATCTTTTCCAGATGGAAATCCAGCAACTCTTCCCAGGAACCCTTCGTCAGTTGCATGCTGTGATCAATCATGTACTGAGTCAGGCTTCACTGAGGGAATTGAAGCATCCAGCAAAATTAATGCTGAAGACAGTATTCCTTGCTCTTCCTCACGGCTTCTTCCTTTGCCCACTGTTGCTAAGAGCACTTCAAATATTACTGACTGCACAGGATCTTCATTGAATGTTCTTGGTGGTACCGTTCACCTTACTGGCAACAACAACAAAAATAAAAGTACTGATAAGGAGAACGATGACAAGGATGTGTTGGCTCTGAGGAGCGGTTTTTGTGCCCTCTCTCCCTGCCAGGCGGCTGCCCTGGCCGTGTCCGAGGCAGCGACCGTCGTGTCTTATGCAGCTATTGCTAAGAAAAAATCGTGATGACGCAAATGCTTCTCAAAGTTTATGTATTATGATCTCGTAGAGGTCGCCAATTTGTGATTTCCTAAATGTATTCTCAAAGAAGATATGCTCTAATTTTAGTAAGATTTGTTGGTATTGAAATGAGTTTATTTTAGGTTGTAAGATGGATGTAAGAGCAGCTTCTATGCCCAGATGAAGCGAAACGAGGCAGCAGTGTGATAAGAAAGCTATTCCAGCATGAAGTCTAAAGCGGACTTTCCAAACTTAGAGAGTGGGAGGAACCGGAGGTATGTAATCCAGCAGCACACGTTGAGAACAAAAGTTATGAGAGTCCGTTAAACCTAGGAGTGGGAAAAGATAAACCAACGTGTCTATTTTATCTGCTTCTTGGTGCCGGAGAGGATTGTCACTTGGCCCTCCTCGGAGTTTAGGAAACAGCTGGGCTCCCACAGTGTTGGGTGTGCGCTGACGCTGTCGTTAGTTTCTCATAAATCCCCAGAAATTAGTATCAAGACTTAATTGCAGGATTTTTTGTCTCCAATGAGCGACCAACCTCCCCTCCTTTCATTCATTAGGCAGGAAAAGTGAGCAACTTGAGTTTAGCTCAATTTCTTAAATTACGCCCTGGAGCCTGTCAGGGGTGTTGTCTGGGAAGCATGTCAGGGGTGTTGTCCTGGGGTACGCAGATCTCAGGCTACAGCTCTGCTTGTGCGCATCTTTTAGAAGTGTCGACTTATTCCGCGTGTGCAAAAATTTCATGTGTTCATTTTGTTGTTGGTACACCGAGGTTTTAGTTGAGTAACGCACTGACCTGGACTGCAGCTCTTGTGGTGCTTCACCATAACACGTCTTTGGTCATGTTGCGTTAGGGCGTTATTAGGAGAACTGGAGCATGGCACTTTGTTGCAATATTTTGATGTAGTGGAGTCTGCGATTCTGATTTTTATATAAATTGTAACTGTAGAATATTAGACTGAAGGTTAGTACTGCGTCACTAAATAACTTACGACCGTTGCTTTTGTCTTTCATAAAATGAAGAATAAGATCTCGTTGTGTCACTAAATGAAAAGAGTGAAAAAGTCGCTTCAACCCTTTCGAGTCACCTGGGGTACATATGGTTTGCTATACACTGCGACTTAAGTGTCAGTAAACTTGCATTGAAATATTTGCTTGGACACCAGAGTGCCATTGTTATATGTATAAAATAATACATTCAATGTTGGTATTTTTTCAAGTCACGATCGCATATTAGCGTCCCTACTAAATCAAACGATCTTACTTGAAAGTAACTGAATCAATCACACGAATGCCGATTCGAAAGGGTTGAAGGCTTCTTCGACTAGTTTCTTCTTACACATGGCAATTATACTCGATTGTGCGAATATTTCTGTGGGATTTTAAATTAAATGTTTATTATGTCATCTAAGTCCTTCAGGGGGCAGGAATAGGCTATAGGGCTAGGTTTGTTTAGTGTATGCTATAGGGACACCATTAGGTCACTTCAGCTATGGATAAGCTTTCAATTTTCGCACCTTCACCATCTCTTATCTTTTGTTCCTCTTCATTTTGAATTTGTTGTTTCGATACACAGGGGATCTTATGTAGGAACATATGTTGTGCGTCTATTCCCCGATTTCTGAAATCCATACTTAATGGTCTCTTCTCTTCGTTCTCTTTGAGTCACATTTCATTTGGTTAGGGAGCTTTAAACTAACTAATAATCTAATTACGTCGTCTGACAAACGTTTGTGGTGTCTAGCTAGATCACAAATAAAGTATTAATAATATCTTCCTGAGGGATTTACAACCTCTTGAACTTGCCAGCGTGCGCTGACATTAAGTAACGTTCCGGCTCGCAGTGTACCGAAGGCCAGGGGGTGTGACGGCCGTGAATTTCTACAAAGTTCTGTCAATTACGTTGAGAATTTGAGGTCTTCTTGTTGGACGTTGGTGTGGTTGCTGCTGCTCAGCTGCACTTGTTTTAGTCTCAATAATTCCTAGACCGTCGTCTTGATCTAGTCAGCCTTCGTGGCAACACTCGCTTCTTTGAGGTATTCTCTTTTTCTCTTTGGAAGTTAGTCTTAATTTAATGTCGGTTATTTTCCATGATTCATTGGTGTTAGACTATATTTTACGTGGTTTTTCAATGTTTTGAACCATTTCTCATATGTGATGATCTTTTAATTTATATGTGCTGTTTCAATTCATATGTTTAGCTTGACTTTTCAATGCGAAGCATCCTTGTTCAGGAAAATTGCTTCATTTTAGACGAATGCCATTGGTGTTCATCACACTTCGTTGCTGATTTCATTGTTCGTCCCGTTGGAACTCTTTATAGATTATTTGCCGTCTACTCTAAGTAACAATTTCTGATTGATGGACATCATACTTTTAAATGTGGATGTTGATTTTTTATGTTTCCGTGTTGATTTTTTCGTTAGACTCTATTAGCGTTACGAATGAATGGAGACATTTGGTGCAAAGATTGCGGAGTGTAATCTATACTTCACGAAGTACTGGCAAATTAATTCTTATGTTATCAGTAATGGTTCAAAAACTTAAGCATGAGAAGAAGAGACTGAAGCACTAAAGACTATCGCTCTTCATGGGTGCCCCTCGCATCGCTCTTCAGCCCGCTATAGTCTAATCCAACGTTACTAGGTGTCGAGGAGCCCGTCTACGCGTAGACTCTCGTTTCTTCAGCCTTGGTCTAAGTAGCGTGGGAGTGAACGCTCTGTCTCAGCTTAGGAGGTAGCGGCGGACTGAAATATTTCCATGGGCTGTAATTGATCAGGTTCATGCGAGATGGGACACATCATAGTGTGTCAATCAAACGGGTTCGGTTTTTATGTGTGAATCCTGGGAACTTTGCGCTCTCCTCAACTGAAGAGTCGTGCATCGCTCCGTGCGCTGTTTCTTCGTTTGGATTAGTATTTGGGCTTATTTGTTCTTTTGTCTGTGATGCCGGCCTTCGGTGGGTGTACGCTTCAGTCTCGAGTTGCAGCGTGTGAGAGAGACACGAGCTGCTAACTTAGTGTCAGCTTAAAACGGGAGAAAAGTGATGAGCTTACTGTGGGGCAATAGCTCTTGTGAGATTATTGCGGGACAAAAGCTCTCGTGAGATTATTACGGGGCTAAAATTCTGAGATTACTTAGGGACCGGGATAGAAATTATCATGAATTTATTACGGGACGAATGCTACATTTATAAATCAATGGATCTACGTGAAGCTTGATGAGGGCGCAGTGGGGGTTGTTGAAGATCAGTCCCGCTTCCTGAGATATTGAAAAATACTCTTTAGCTGATAAGCAGACAACCTCGTTTCGTTAGTCATAATTTGAGTGCCGAAAGCTATCCTTGTGCAGTTTCTGGGAGGAAAACCAACCTTTTAGTCCTCACATATTTATATAGGGTCTCGACAAAAAATGTATCCCCTGATTTTGAATGTAACTTCACTGATGTTGACTAAGCTGCGTTTTGAAGGGATCAAAGCTAAAGAAATGCATCGGAATTATACTGTTTCACGGTATCACAGATACACGATGTTATTAGTATTTGAACTCGGTGGATACATTATTCGTGGACACCCTGTATAATGCTGAAATTCTGATCATCTTGCTTGCTTGCATGTAACCGTCCACACTCTTCGGTTATAACATAGGCCAGAAATTCAGAACTCGAAAACTGGTCTCTTAGTAATTAAATAACGGTTTTCACATCGTATCATGGTTACGGTTCAACCGACTGAAGTGAATGAATTATTTTCTTTGGCTTTGGATTAAGAATTATTAGAGGCTCTAGGGGAATTTTTGAATTGCGACCCGACGGGTTGCGGCTGGTTTTTGGTGGTACATGCTGGGTGACGCAATACTAAGTTTACAATTATTGTGGAGGCAATTTACTACCGCTGAAAAATTTACAATTATCACGTAGGCAATTTATTACCGCTGAAAAAACAAACGACTCATAAAATGAAAATTTAGCCTTACAAAAAAGAAATGAATTGCAAGCAGCAAGGGAAAGAATAAACCTAAGTAAGATTTATCCCCTGAAGTACTTGCATTTTCGTATACGGGGTACTTTAAGTAAGTTTTACAGAGACTTTCGTACCTTCCTGCGCTTTTCGAGAGACTGGTATACCCCTGAGGTCTCAGGAGAGCACGACTGAGGCGTGACTTCCATGGCGTTCCTGGTGCTATCCTGACCTGCCCTGGGGGGGGCCTGAGTGGCCATAGAGCAGCCCTGGGTCTCGCGTCGTGGTGTGGCTGCGAGTTTTAAACTGGTGACGTCCCTTCGTCTTCGTCGTAGCAGGGTCGGTGGGACTTGCGAACGTGTTTATGATACACAGCGTTGTACAGACTTGTGTACGACGTATGGGTTACATTTCATGGTTTTGTGCCCCTTCTATGGAAATGTATGCGTTTCATGTTGTTTCCTGTTCTTTGAGAATAGATCGTATCCACTTACTGCCAGCTCCATTAGGATTGAGGTTTCAACCGCAGTTGATATTTGGGCTGCGAGCTGTGGAGAATTCTCTGAACATGTGGAGAATGCTCTGAACATGTAGAGAATTCTCTGAACATGTGGAGAATTCTCTGAACATGTGGAGAATTCTCTGAACAGGCGGAGAATTCTCTGAACATGTGGAGAATTCTCTGAACATGGGGAGAATTCTCTGAACATGTGGAGAATTCTCTGAACATGTGGAGAATGCTTTGAACATGTGGAGAATTCTCTGAACATGTGGAGAATTCCCTGAACATGTGGAGAATTCCCTGAACATGTGGAGAATTCTCTGAATATGGGGAGAATTCTCTGAACATGTGGAGAATTCTCTGAACAATTCGAGTCTAGCGATGTACGAGTGCCGTGCCGCCACCATTTCCAGGAGCCTCATTCCAATTAGGTACGATCTCTTGTTTTCATCGGACTGTTGCCCAGTTCAACGCTCCAGAGATGTGATAGTGGCAGCCTGAGCTGCTTGGCTGCCTGTCTCCACCCAAACAGCAGCATTAATCAATAAATATGATGGCATAAAGGTTCAATTAGTAAATGAAGTACAAACGTGCTCATCTTCGTATACGTCCTGAAGCTGTACAACATGTGTCCCTTATTTACCCCGAGATTTCATTCTATCACTACATTCCTGCGTGTCTTGCAAGTGTGTTTTGTAGAGTTTAATACGAGCTTAGAACTTTGAGTGCAATATCAATAGCTATAAATTTCTTTGTGAAAATATTGTACCTGGTGTAATGGTGTCCATCTTCGGGAGGCACGCTGGAAACTTGTTGTAACTTGGCAGAAGGCTTGGCTTGTTGTTGTAACTTGACAGGAGGCTTGGCTTGTTGTTGTAACTTGACGGAAGGCTTGGCTTGTTGTTGTAACTTGACAGGAGGCTTGGCGCTCTCATTTGGGGGGAAATTGTCCTCCTGTTGTTAGGCGAACTTGCGTGTTTGCAAGCAGCACTTCGGATCTCCCTGTTAAACATATCTATTTTACTGCAAAAGTTTCCGTCTCTTAAAGGTGCTCATTGCCCTGCCGAGACGCCTTCTGAGACCACGGTCGTAAAGATCTGAATCATCTAGGTATGTTTCCATCACAGTTTCTAGTCATAGAATAAATGCATGTATGACAATCCTGATCATAATTCTATGCTAATAATTGTACTTCGAGTGTGAATATTTAGGACCCTTATTGAGAATGCAAGCCCACTAGATGGCGCTCTGAGACGGAACTCCATTTAGTAGCGGTGTGGTTTTGGGGCCTGTACCGTCTAGTGCCTGAAGCTGGGGAACGATGTCTGACTCTCGCGGCTGTTGTCTCTGTGATTTGCAGCTCTAACGCAGCGAGTAATGCGTAAGGTTTCATTAGTGGAGCGCCAGGAAAGTAAAACACTTGTACAGGTAATGGTAACGTTGTGTACAAGACCCCTCAGGGGCCATAAGATAGGCAATAGGGCTAGGTTAGTTTGGTTTGTCTATCGTATGCTACAGGGACTGGCGACCTCAGGGGGGGGGGACACTGTTAGGGTACCTCAGCCATTGGCGAGTCTTCGGGACTTCATAGTTTCATGCTTATTTTTCTTTCATTTTTCGCACCTTCGCTGTGAGTTTTTATTTTTCTTCCTCTTTGATTTTAACTTTCTATCTCTATTCACCTTTTGTGTAGATTGCTCAGTCCATAGAGTTTACAGTCCATACTAAATGATCCTTGTTCTCTCTGCTTTAATTGGATCACAAATTTCATGTGGATATGAACCAAAGAACCAATATTCTAATCTATGTACAGGACTACATCCGAGCATGGCTACGTGCTTACATCAAACCTTCTAATGTTCCGATACAAAAGTTCCTGGACATTAGGGGAAGAAATGACGTGGTAGGAGTACGCAACAGCGCGTCTTCTACATGTTCTGTCTTCAACTTGAATAATTATAATAAGGAGCCGGTGCTGATAATTATCATCACCGGCTCCTTGCCTCACATGGGAAGAGGAAGTGCTCGGGTATGTTATCAATTTAATCATCATGTGAGATTATCTGGGATGAACACACTCCGTAAATCGACTCCGCTTCTCGATGGGTGTGTTGTGTTCCGTCGTGTGGGTGGGCTTGGTATCTTCTCGTTGCAGGCGGTGTGTCGTCACCCATTGGTGTGATGGTGCTGCGTCAGGGACCGGACGCTGCGCTGTGCCAGGCCTGGCAGTGCTGCAGGGCATGGCAGTGCTGCAGGGCCTGGCAGTGCTGCAGGGCCTGGCAGTGCTGCAGGGCCCTCAATTGTGATAGTGTGACTACGAGCGTCTCCTGGGTGCCCTATGCGACGCCGCGTGCATCAATTTTGTTCGCCTAAAATAATAGCTTAAGTGTACGCGTGTCCAATGACATAAAGTCCCTCCTGCGAACAATACCTCGCAATACTGTGAGCGTTTCACGAAAAATCTATTCGCTGTATTAAGAAATTCTAATGTGCTGTTCTTGTGAAATTGAGGATTTGTATTACTACCTCCTATTAAATTTCTTACAAAATGAGTCGTTTTGCTTCTGTCCCCAAAGCTGTGCGTGGCCTGAAGTCTTGTTACTGTCATGGGCAGTTAATTTGGCGTCCCTGCAATACAAAGCAATACAGAGGCGCTGTAAGCGTCAGCTGTGTCGAGCGTCATACCGCGAGACTTAAATTCTTCCTAACACTAATCTTTTGCGTCGAGAACGCGACAATTTGGGAAATTTTATGCATGAAGATGAGGTCAAAAAATTGTTTGCAGAACTTTCACCGCGTGTGGTACTAATCTCAATATTCGTGCAATTAACCACTTTTCCCGTTCAGATTTGAAGGTTCGCTTCCGATGCGCTCCGTGCCACCACGTGTTGCCTCAGAGACGAATTTAGTCTCTCCATTTCATTAATGGGAGAGTTTAAATAGAAAAATTTCTAGTTGATCACCGAATGAAGATATCAAAACACACGAAAAAATGGATTTATTAAGAAAAGACTGTAGAAAGAAGCTTGTTATGATTGAACCAATCTGCGTGCTTGGTTTTTTCTATTACACGCAAGGGAGTTGAACACGGCTATTTGTGAAAATTAATGCGTCTTCGGAAGAAAGGTAATAATTACAGAACGTAATTAGACATGACTATAACCACTACCGAGGGGGAGACATCCAGGACGATTGGCCGGCCAAGAGTCTCTCCATGTCCAGTGCGCTGCGCCTCAGAGGGCAGAGAATGGGCCAGCGTTCCTACATTTGCACACTTCCGTAAACCCTTGTGTTTAATAACAAATTTGGTTAGATAAGATGATGTCTATATTACAACAATACAATAACCAACAATATATTGTGTATATAGTCATTTTTCGTCCATGAACTTCAATACAAATTCGAAAGTGCATGAACTTATCCCGGTCGTTCTTAGGGAACGTTTAGACGCCTTTTGCGGAACCAGTTGATGAACGCTGATAGGTCGAACGCAGTAGGGTTACGTTAGGTAGATCTATCTCTCCTATGCTACGGGGACTGGCATCCCCAGGCGGATACTGTTAGGTTACCTCCGCTTTAGCTAGGCCTCTGGGACTTCTATCTTACTTGCCCACGTAGCTTCTTTACATTTTCATGACTTCTTAGTTGATCATTCTTGATCTTTTCATCCTCTTCCTTCTTGACCTGCTGTTTCTCTACGCAGGAAATCATGCGTAGGAACACACCTGAGCGTAGATACCCCACTTTCTAAAAGTCCATACTAACTTGTCCCCTCTTTCCCTCACTTTGGATCACATTTCACGTGTCAAGGGAACTTTTAACTAACTAATTATATCGAATCCCTGGTGCGCTGCGCAGGGTAAGAACTGTTGTAGAGAGCACGCTGGTCTCAGAACGTTGGACTCAGGCTGCGCTTAAAACATGCGCACCACCGCACGCTTGCGTGAATGTTCTATCATGAAACTGGGTACTTCGTGTTCAGTAGCACGTCTACTTCTATGAAACTTGCATTTCTTAGTGCAAGTTTCGTTGTACAAAGTACAAAGCTCCTTGCATTGCAGATTACAGTTCGCACGACGTGGGTCACCAGGGTACATGTCAACAGAATTAATCCCTTACAGTATGTCCCAAGTTCCTACTTTACTTTACCTCTCTTCTGTACATTCAAGCTTACGTACGATCCGCTGTTTTCATTAAGAGATCAAAAAGATTTTATAAATTTAGCCAGTCCCAAAATTGAACGATCTTTTCAATGTGCCCTCACGTTTTTTTTAGTAAGGATTGTGATTGAAGGACAACGCCCAGATCATAATACAAAGTATGAATGCGATTTTGTCGGCATCATTTGCTTGCAAGGTATAACTTACGCTCTGCGACACTGTTGAGGCGCCAGTCATTTCTGTTGTCGCAGCACTGATCCACTTGTCTGCATCCAACAGTGTATTCGACTGGCCGCCTAGGCCATCAGATCCCGTCAGTGGTGGAATGGACACCGTAGTCTCAGCGGGTCCCCCAACACTTCGGCGTTGTCGACGCTGCAAAATATGGTCGACTCCTCTCCGGTAGCGAGGTTTCCTTGAGGTTGACACTTCATGAGGTTGAACCGAAGGAAATGTAGTCGTGTTTGCAAGTAGGTGTTGGCCAAGTTTGGCTGAGGTTGTCGCTGGATTGGGCAAGAGTTCGACTGGTCTGTTGGTGCCTACGATCATCTCGTTGGTGCGAGGGTCCCCCGAGTGCTCGAATGTTGAGGCGTCGGAGAGAATTGCGTTTTCCGCAATCACTGGTCGTGCTAGTGCAGACATGGTTGTCGAATGAACATTGGGGTGTTGCATGTTGTCGAATTGGCATGGATGGAAAATGGGAGACAAGTAGGGCTCTAGACACGTGAGGGTTTTCAGAAGACCACAGCGCAACCAGTGAAGGATGTTGGATTTCTTATGTTCTGTGAGAAACTCAAGATTTCCGGCGCTACACTGAGCTTTGTTCTTCGTGAAATTGAAAACTGCCGAGCCATCTACGAAACTGAAGTCGAACACCCTTGATGGTAGCGAGGGGAATATTCGACTTGGCCAGCGAGCGTCGCCAAATACGTTGTTGCGAATTACGATGCTCGGGTTAGAGGCTGAGAAAAAAATCTGCTGGAACGCTCCTGGCGCTAAATTTAAGCGACAGTCGGTAAGTTTGAATTCGCTCGCGTCGCCAGACATCCACCCGCGGTCCACAGGTGTCCGCGCGTCAACGTGATCAAGCACCACAGATGTCCCTGATGACTCCAAGTTGACAGCAGCCGTTTCTATGGGAGCCGTAACTAGAACACCGTTCAGTTCTAACAAACTAAGATTTGCTACAGTTATGCTGAAAGAGGGCAACCCTGAGAGCACGATGTTTTTCCACCCAATTGAGGAACGTTTACCGGATAATCTTACGGCTCCTCTCTGGACGTTCATCATCCCTATGTTTTCCACTATCATGCTGAACGTGTCATTCGGGCCGTGGTCCACTAAATTCAAGTCCAAAGCGCCTCTTTCGAGAGTCAGGTTCTTCACGTTGATTATTTTCAGTACTTTGAGGCTGGAGTCGCCGATGCTGGACTTGGCAGAGGAGAGGATCACGGCGCCCCCCCTGCAGTCGGAGACGATGATTTCTTGTACAGACTGAGGCAAGACGCTGATTCCTTCAAGCTCCAGTGACTGTAACAGACAAATTATTTGGAATTAATGAATAAATGAAATTCTATGAAGGTCGTGTCTTTACTCAAAAGCAAAGCCTCAATAAAAAAAAGGGGTCATGATCGCATAGTCGTTTGCCTTGTGAGCATGAGATGGTATCCGCAAACCCCAGACGAGATGCAAATTCACCGGAAAAAACAATTGTCTTTGCATTCTCGAATATTTTCTCCGAAAGATGTGCTTGCGTTCAATACATGTATGGTGCTTGGTTAGTTTGTGTAGTTTGATTGCATTTATAAAGTAAAGTATCTTAACACCATAAAAACACGCCACAAATTGCAACAGGGAACCAAGAAGTTCGCGGACTTTTTCGAAGGTTTGTAAATTCCAAATCATCCTAGATAGAATTTTCTGAAAAATGGCAAACACGCATCTAAAAACTCGGATATTTAAATGACTGTTATTCTTTAATTTTTATCTAAAATAAATTGAACTAGTCCGATGTTTAGATCATTTTTTGGAGCTGTTCCTCACTGACTGCAGTTCTCGGAACATTTATGCCACAATCTTCATCCAAAATCCTCGCAATCTTTGTTCCATTGCATTGAAGCTTCGATAGAAGTTTTACACTTGATATTTCAGAATTACTAACTTTCGAGAATCTGAAAAGAAGCTTCCGTAAAGATAGTCTATGTTCCGCAACATTCTGCACGCGATTGATAGCATACGTCTAATAATAATAATAATAACAGTAATTAAGCCAGAGGCTCAGTGACGCGTTCTTATGCCATTTATTGTTCTAATTTGATTGTCCATATGCCTCAAAAAATATCCGAAACATTTTAATCTCTCCTAGTAAAATGCATTTTCAGGCAGATGCGCTGAGAATTCAATGAAGGAAAGCACGAGTTAAATCCAAGATACAAAGAAACATGGAGGATGCTTGTAAAGAAGAGGTAGTAGATTAAAGTATATATTATTTTGTCAGCGCTTGAAGATTCGTCGAAATTCAAATTTCAGTTGAAAAAAAGAAGTAAACAGTCTTTCGAACTTAATGATGCCAATAATTAGCAGCCAACTTAACTTCGCGAGAACACGACTTGAAAAAAGTGGCCGGAACGATTCATTACGTCTTCTTGAAACGATGACTCGCCCACTGGATTGTAGAACAAATATTTACGCTTGACTGCCGAGTACTTACATATTTGTAGGTGGATATTTTATTTTCCTCCTCATTAATGGAATGTAATAACACGATGCCGAAACAAGCCTCCAGATGATATTCATACGCTCAGATTCACCTGGGCTTCCACCCTCACCTCGCAGCTGTAGCTGCAGCTACTCTAACACTTCCACCCTCACCTCGCAGCTGCAGCTGCAGCTACTCTAACACTTCCACCCTCACCTCGCAGCTGTAGCTGCAGCTACTCTGTAACAAGCACACTCGATCTGAGGTTCTGGCGAGCATGTCTTGCGTCACAGAGCATCCTTAGAGCACCTCCATGGTAGTGTGCCAGAGATACAATTTCAAAGGCCCACAGTTTCAGTTCGCGTAGGATAAAATTTACTAGATTTCATCACGTATGACTTATAAATTCTACGGGCGCAAGAAACGTTATTCGTGCACTGTTATTGAATGGAAATAGTTTTATCTCATTGACTTATCTTTTGAAGTGATCGTAAGAATTTACGATGTGTTATACGTTTAAATCGCAAACGTAGCCTTCAACCTGTGATCAATGAAATAACATAAAACCTGACCAGGCTTCGATTCGAAATATTTTGGAAACCAAGCAGCTCTGTTTTGAATCAAAGCACTCAACACTTTTCTGATTTGCGTTCTTAATACTCCATGAGAAGACTAATTAATTACTGACGCTGACCTGGTCGCCGTGACAACTGCAGTGCAATTTGAGAGCCACCGCCGCCGTGAGAGCATGAGATGAGACCTCGTCAGCAGAGGAGTAGCGGTGGTGGGCGCCCTCTGCCAGGGGGGGCGGGATGGCGGTCTCAGCTCCTGGTTTTGTGAATCGATACTTTTGAATGGGCCTTGGGTTATGAGCGAGTGCAGCTGCAGAACACTCACAGCTCTGTGAAAACAGCCCCGACAACATCCTGCATTGCTCTCGCACAAGTCCGGCCGTGTCGGCCCGAGACCTTCTCAGAGGTGCGTGCACTGCACCTACATACTCCACGGGCTCCGGAAAGTTCAGTTGGGAACCGCGAGAACACTCGCTCAATTCAGCGAGGTAGGTGACGGCCACAACGTAAATGGCCTCACTGACGTACGTCCACTTCATGCTCAGAACATACGCCGAGGCTTGGCATACATCGGGGATGGAGTATTAGGCTGGAGACAGCGGAGAGAAGTTAGAGGTTCTTCCTTCGGTCCTAGCTTCAGTAAAACTGAAGAACTGTAACCGTAAATTTCTCCATGAGTAGCTGTTACTTTACTGTTCTCGCCGAGCTGTTCGCCGCGACCGTGTTTATCAACATGCGCAGCCGCTCGTGGTGCGTTTCTCTCGGAAACCTGAAGTGTAAAGATCCAATTCCGAGGAGAGAAAAGTACAGCCGAGCATCTCTGTGAGGACTCAATGATGCTGACATCTTCAATGAATTCAGAATACATTGCACTCATCATGGGTGAGATGTATAAAAGTCTTTCATCTGAACTAACTATGAATTAAAAAACAATACAGCTAATCAAGATGCGAGCATTATTGCCAGTATTACAGCAATCTAAGTGTTTGCGTCCTTCAAAGTACTCCTTCCTGGTCGGTACAAAACCTTTCTAGCGTTGCTGCCATTGTTGGACTCCTTATTGGAACTCGTTTCTTGAGGTGGTTCGTCACTGACTTGGTGAACTTGCTTTAATTGCGTCTATACGAGAATAAAGAAAGCAATTAAGGGTTGCCGTCAGCTTGGAGTAAAGAAAAGAAAGTACGGGGGTGCCACTCTAGGAGAACGGATTCTGAGGACCGTTTCTTTAGATACCAAAAATATGTGACGGAGGTGCCGCCAAAAATATGTGACGGAGGTGCCGCCAAAAATATGTGACGGAGATGCCGCCAAAAATATGTGACGGAGATGCCACGTTACGTGTGACAAGACGCGTTGTCGTGATGCAACTCCCAACGCACGCAGCTGTACCGGCGACGTCTTACTTGAGTGCTTTAATTAAACTTTCTGCATCAAACTTCTTGTCGAATAAACGATTTGTACTGCTTGCACTGTTGCTCACCAGCTGTGTTGATATTTTCATCTCTTATTGTCATTCAAGGTTGTCTGAGTCTTAAATTATTATTATAAATCAACGTTTAGTCCCATTCAAAACACTTGAGAATATCTTGACGCACTGATCAGCGCGGGTACGTTTCACGAGAAACGGAATCCAAAATGAAAATAATATAATTTAAAAACTACTAGCTGCATCTTCATTCTGCTTCGACCATATTCTTCGTTGAATGGTTTTCAACAAATGCTTTACATTTTATAAGCTAACTTCAAAAATATTTACCTGTAATTACTCTGCTAAAGGCTGCAAGAAACATGATAGCACAGGAAAGTCAAACATTAAAATCTACTGTCCACTTCACAGCTTAGCAAGCAAAGCAACACGGTTGACAATTGCTTGACAATATCAGGTTGAAAGTGCAGTGCTGATGATACAGATATGAAATGATATGTTATTTGATTATTGATAACCTAGGCAAAATGACTACTGCGAGTAATATATTCTAACAGAGTGGCAAAAACTACGTCTGAGATGTATCTTTCATGTAAAATTTGAAAGTTTGCTCAAGTACAAATTTACTCTACAAGTTTAATTATTATTTATCCTTAGAAAAACCCTTGAGATCAGTTGATACAAAACAGAAGTAGAAGGCAATGCACTCTTCGCAATATAGGAGAAAATGTTATGACGACGCCAAAACAGCTTATTTTTTCGGAACGAACGATTTTTCTTTCTTTTCTTTCTTCTTTTTCCTGACAACATCGTGCCACTTGTGAATGTGATCAGGTGGAGGCTTGCTGTGACGGTGACGTGGTGCCACTCCCACAATGCCTCGTTAGCCCCAAGGGCGCCTCACGACACACAAAATAGAGGAGGCGGTCCCAGCAAGTGGCCCCGCTCGCGCGTCACGCCGTCCCCTCAGCACACTGACACTCTCAGTGAATATGCGTCGAATTCACGCAAACGACATTACAATAAATGTATAATCCATAGATTTGTGCTTCCGATTACAACAACAAATGCTTGTAAGCATTTCAGTGCCTGTAACAGCAACAACTTTTGTACATGTGCGGTATTATTCACAGTGCATGTGTTCACAGTGCACATACTTCAACGCACATAACTGATGCTGAAC
>VOMN01032855.1:0-14999 GCA_014899125.1 Orchestia grillus | reverse complement strand
CAGCTATGTGAGTAGCTTTCGCGACTTCTATCTTTAAGTGTACACTTTTCATATTTCAATTTCACACCTGTGCTATCTCTTCTTTGTTTTTCTTGCTCTTCATTCTTAACTTGTTTTTACGTGCAGGGGATCCTATGTGGGAACACATCTTGTACATAAATTCCATGGTTTCTATAGTCCATGCTAAACAGTCCCTTCTCTTCGTTCCCTTCCGATCTCATGTGCCTAGGGAGCTTCAAACCATCTAATAACGACCTTGCTCTTTTTTATTCAGCATCTCGCCAGCGTATTGGGCACGGAAGGGGGCCCTCAAGATGGTCTTCATTGGAGTGATAGTGAACTTGCTCTTCCTAGGTCAATCTCCTCAAAAGCTTCGTCCTGAAATGCACTGACGTCTGCGTCAGCCTGCCCTAACCGGTCGAAATTGGAAAATAAATTACATTCTAATTATTGAAGGTCTACGGGGTTTTGGTTGAGCCGCTGTGATAGTTGTTTGTGTCGAGAGTAGTATCACCTAAAATAGTAATTTTGAGTCTCTATGTGGGGTGAATTTAATTCATTCAAATCCGCTTCTCAAATGAACCTTTCACTCAAAAAGCAGACGCTCGGCGGCGGCGGCACCGGAAACGGAGAGTTGTCTCCCACACTCTCCGAAAGCGGCGAGGAACTATTCGAGTTTTTATTAGTTTATTTTATTCCCTCATTTTTTTTCTGTATCTCCCTCAGGGAGACGCTGAAGGGGATTGTCCTGTTATGCATCTTATGGAATTGGCCATCCTTTGGGGGATAGGTAGAATTCCCGAGCTTCTCTCGAAACTTCAACTACTTGGAAATACTTATCTCGTGTGCTGGAAATGAACTGGAACCTGAAACTGAACTTTAAACTGAAAGTGTCTCGATGTTAGAATGAAATAAAATTTGACAACGCGATTAAACCCCATACATAATAATAATTTTATGGTATTGTTTTGTTTTGTTAGTATCCAAGAGTTTTTCCTCTCCCCCCTTCTCTCTTCTCGCGGGCAATCATTCATTTATGTTTGACGGAAAACACCCAAATCCTAGCGAGATTCCCACAGTCCGCTGCTGTAAAAACGTTCGCGTCACAGCTCAAGACTGCGCGTGTACAACTCTCGAGCTCATGACGGGTTTGCTGCGCTGGTGAACTCGTTTTTTCGTTTTTTGGCCTTGGACAGTCTTCTGTTCTCTTTGTTTTCCTGAACAAGGGCGTACTGTAATTAGCTCATAAATTTCTCACCGTGCTTGATTGTAAATGAAAACTATGAAATGAGTTCTCATGCATAGATTTCCTGCATTCTTCATGAGACTTGCAGCATTCTGGAAATCTTCCCAAAACCTATGCTTCCATACCCTACATTTCGCTTTGCATTTCCCAACACGCACGGCTTCATTCACTCAGATTTCCCCGTTTCCTGTAACGTGACCCCCCTTCACGTTATTTTGCTTCTAGTAAAGCGGCATCGTCGGAGGAAGCGATCTTATTTTGAATTCCAGTAGGACCAAGCGGCCCAGTCCACCTCAGCAACAGGGGTCGCTATCCTCTCTCAGCGCGTCGGAATGTGGGAGACTCGTGAGCCTCATTTTCTCCAGAGAAAGCACCTATGGTAACCAGCTAAAAAATGGCACTACCGTCCCCGTAGGCGGGCCAATTTCGCTCCAGGGACTGCCGTTAGCCCGGGGCTGTCGAGTGACGATACTCGGGTTTCGTTACGGCAGCTGCAACGACCGCAGCGCCAGCAACACGGACCGTCTGAACTTGCAGTGCACTACTCCTCCGCCCGCTCGCGCGCTGAGAGGATCAAAGCTTCACTCGGTCTCGTCCACCACCGTGCGTGCTAAAGGAGGTCCAGGAAATTGGGCCATAACGCCGGTTCAGCATCAGTGAAAAGACTACCGAGCGCGAAAGCAGAATCTGTGAGAAGAAGGCAACCTTAACTTTGAAATGCGTCAACCGCAGGTGAGTTCACTGACCTTTTATTTGGTGCATTTCTTTATTTTGTGCCTGAGAACGTGCTTCCTTAATGCGGAGTTGAAATGTAAATGCTTCCTTTCCTTATATGGAAACGTTAATTTCGACGTCGTATATGTGTTTGGTGACATGAATTACTTGATGAATTGGTTTCCTTTCGAACTGATATCAAATAGTTGAATTCCGCTCAAATTCGTCAACAAATCCGAACCCACACCTCGAGCTTATGCCTTTGCGGCAGTTCGTTCAAATGACGCAAAGATTTATACTTGGAAACTTCTCGTAATGTATGAAAATGAGCAATCTTTCAAAAAAAATTAAGCATTCATGGATTTCAATGGTTTCAAGTCTGTTGAAGGACAGACATGAATTAAGCGTTGAAGAGTCTGTTGATTGAAGAAGTCAAACTTATGAATTGTGTTCTGAACAAGCAGAATTATCATTCATTTTTTAAGTGAAAATTCACCCAAAATTAATTAGGAGATGCTTTCATTTTAAATTTCACTCGAATTAGGAGTCTCTACAGTGCGAGTCGTAATTCGCAAAACCCAAATCAAATAACATAGGTGCACACTTTGACTCCAATGAAAATTATATACTTAGACTTGATCCATTGAAGGGAACGGAAATTCTGATGTTGTATGAAATTCTGATGTTATATGGCTCCGGCGTGAGAAAAATCCTTCCTTAGAAAACATGCCAAGTACGTAAGGAGCGACAGAACAAAAACACGCGCCCTTGAAGCTGTTGGATGACATCCCTCGAAAATCGTAGTAATATATTTAGTGAAATGGAACACTAAGCTTCGACCGTGGAATCACGGCTGAATTGAAATAATTTGTGAGAATCAACGACATTTATTTAGGAATTGCGACTCGTTTGGTGTGATTTTGGAACTTGTTTGAAGGAGTCCCGTGTCCTTGAGTAGTTCACAAAGGTATTTCGTTCATATTGTGCTGTACATATAATTATTATAATCTGTGTTTCATTCGTAAGGTATGCCTTCTGCTTTATGGAAATTTGTACTCGAAACGGAAAGTTATAAAGTTGTCAACCGGCATTTAAGAAGTTACGCACAATTTACATCAATGGCCTTGAGGTATCTTAAAGTAAGTATGTATTGTGCAATTCTGTATTAGAAAATCGAACCCTTGCTAACCCCTCATCTATGATAACCAGTCTGACTGTTTCCTACCGCATCTTCAATTTCATTGACTGTGTTATTACGAGGTCTTAGGGCTCACTGGAATCGTCATCGCGTTCATAACGTGTTTACTTTGTCACCTGTACGACAATTGAGCAAGTGTCGAGAGCTGTTTGATGCAAATTGTAAACTGTGTTTGTTCGGAACTATGAAGTTTTGCGGAACCAGTGACTCCTTACCAATGTTAGGTTCTTGGTCTGACTCGAGTAAAGCTTGTGGATTAAATGACGTGAGCGGAAATCTACTATCGTTGTCTGACATTTACCCGGGATTCTCGCAAATTGAATCAAGAGAAAATGAGTCGTCTATCATATATTTTCATCCATTGAAAAATAAGTAACCCTGAACTGAACAACGAAATTAGGAGCTTTGTACAACGAAGCTTCTCGGTAACGACGGTAACTTCAAATTACATTTTGTCGGCAGCGGAAGATTCAACTATTTTTTCCCGTCAGTCATATAATTACACCATAAATAAATAACCTCAATGAAACTAAGGCGAAAAAACTCAAAGGATCGATCGATTACTTGTCAAGGCTGCCATACCTCGTCTGGTAAATTTCACCACGTGGATCAAAAGTCAAGTTGGGGCTGGTGTGGGGGCGTTTTTACAAGTTTGCACGTCAGCTCTGCTAAGTTTGTCAACCCCTTGATGATGCACGCGGGGTTATCGTACTTCTGGCAGAAGGCGGCAGCTCCCACGTGAGAGGCAGGAATACGGGGGCGCGGGGGCGGAGGAACGTACTCGGGCACTGAGTGATCGCGTATGTAGAGGTACATTATTGTATTTTAAACCTTTGAATCCTTAACGTAAGAAAATTTTCCGAATTGGTTCGAAACTGAACTGTGTTGTTTACGCCTACCTCAGCAACTCAAAGTGTCAATGTCCAGTTTTGATGACTAGTGTGTTCAGTTAGCGTGGCGTTAGACCCACGAATTCTGGAATTAAAATAGAAGGAAAATGGCAACAGGAACGAGCTGGGTGCTCCATTCTTAGGTTTCTCCGAAGTTCTGTGCCGTCAAACAGCGAAATAAATGTCTCATCGTGATTACATCGCACAATTCATGCATTGTTTATCGCCGAGACTGAAACCGAGGCTAAAACATTGGTGCAAATATTTTGTCACCTGATTCATGTTCTAAAATCCAACTCTCGTATTAATAGAAGTACAGGTCGCAACACTTTGCGATCCACGCTATGTTGAGCTAAAAGGGGAGGGACCATTTAGTATGGACAGTAGAAAACGGGGAATCTATGCGCGAGGTGTGTTCCCACTCACGATCCCTTGCGCATAGAAACAGCAAGTTAAGAATGAAGAAGACCTGGCGAGGAAAAGATAGCGATGAAGGTGGGAACATAGAAAGAGGAAAAGTGGTCACGAAAGGTAGAAGTCCGGAAGACCTATCTGTAGCTGAGGTAACCGAACAGTGCTCTCTATAGGGACCTCAGTCCCCATAGCATACCGTAGACAACCCTAACTTACCTAACCCTTTTGCCTATCTTATACCTGCTACAGCACGGAAACTCTCGTACAATGCAACCAACGCACTCGTCCTAAAAAATCTACTTTTACATCGAAAAACATAATGTAATTTAAGGAATACACCAGGTATGAATTCGACAATAAACAAACTGACATATTTTTTTCGTTTAACGCTTAACATAATGAATCAAAAGGGCATTTATCGCACAATTCACGCCATGATTATGACGCACATACTTACGTATGATAGGTTAGGTATGTCACATACCCTGTATCTATGTTCACTGGAACATGTTTACAAAAAGGTACATCACACAAACACACACTATTAAACATATTAATAATTACATGGAATACAGGTGATAAAATAAAAAGTAAAAATTCATAAAAAAATAAATAAAAAGTTCAACTATGGAAGGAAACATATACTACCTGTTACTGCTACTTTTTCGGTGTGCATGGAACATGGGTTACAATGGTTCATAATACTGCGTTCAACACACTAATAACACCACAATAATTCTACACTAAACACGTTCATTGTGGCTGCCGTGAGTTTGGTACTGGTTGTATCTTAAGACGATCCCGATGGTTCTCTCGGTGGGAGAATTTAAATAGTATGTTAACATCAAGCAACAATGACCGAGGTGTCAGGGTAGTAATTTCTTGAATTACTTGACGATGTTTGGGCCTTCAAGTCCAGGCCACACTGGGATTCTGCCACTTTGTGTGCCTGGTGTGCTTCGCATATCCGCGAGCTGTTGAATGAGACCGTTTCCCTCTGACGTTTTACATGCATTAAATTAAACGATTAAATCGAGCATTTCTGCCGCCAGAAATGCTTTCAAAAATGTGCTCACTCGTATTGTATTACTTCATTTACAGGAGACACAACGCGGCTCGGAAAGTATGAAGTGTTTTAAGTTACGATTGAGATCGATTAAATGCCACACCATGAAAAAATCACGTCAAATAATTGCTGAAAATGAAAGTGCAGTAGGTAACTGGTGTGGGGAGGGAGGAAGGGTTACTTGAATGATCAGGATGATTTTTGCACTTTCCGACTGAGATCTGCGTCATTAGAGTGAGTGAGCACTGATAAAAACCTAGTGACCTTTCGAGGTTATTTACCTTCATTAGTAGCAGCTTTCGCTCCTGATAATTTAGAGATCCCGGAAGATGGTGATGGTTACACTGCATCGATTCAGGAAAAACCGTCAAATGTAGAAAATTATGACGTACGTCTAACGTCAAGAAGAAATATAAATTACTTTCATCATCTGTGTTGAAAAATAATTTTTAGTCTGTTGTTCCCCGACTATGATCATGTTTGGGTTGATGATGACAAACATCATTTGAGGTTGATGACTTCGACCGTTTACTGCTCGCTTTGATTGAAAAACAGCAAACTTCAGAAAAATTACTTGAAAAGGCTGAAATTGTACATACTTTTTGGCATTTACTTGAAATCGTAAAAAATCTTGACATGAAATCAATGTGGTCTACACCGATACCCCTTATCACTGCAGCCCATGTATGTATGCATATTGATGGTGGCGTGGGAAAACAAACAGTCGTGACGGCCAAGTTGTAAGATAGAGTCCATTGATCGAGAAGCATGTGATCATAAATGTTCCCTCAACACCGTACGTCTTAAATTGATTTATAGTAGTAAATTAGCCATTTTTTGTCAGGCGCTTGCTTTTAATGAATGTGAAAAACTAGGAGGGGTTAACTGTAACAGGCGTTTTACGAACCAAATTTTTTTGTAATTGTTGAAAGAGAATTTAAGCCCTTTAAAGCAATGTAAAAGTTAAATGAATGTGGGCATTGGGAGTTGCACCTGAGCCTTACAAGAGGAAAGAGGCCTGGTACCTGTATCGTATGGAGGCCTATTTGAACTAGGAAAACGTTGAAATTCGAATTCATTCCTGGGTATAAAGATTGTGTATGGCACGAAAAAAATTTACGCTTATATTTAATAACTAATTATATCAACTGTAATGAGTCTGTGCATGATATTGAAGCAGCCTTAGACCTTCGAAAACCTTTTTTGCAATGTATGGAAATCCTCCGTTGTTTAGTACAAGGATAATGTTCTTCTTTGGATATACATACTATACAACTAACTAACATGCTTACCGAATCCAAAACGAGGATTACCTTTGCCTTTCGTGATGTTCAATTCAGTCAATATTTTATTTTTTAATTATCTAGGGCAAAATGCCACATCAGTTTCAGTCGTCCCCGTTGACAGCCCATGATGACGATGGCTGGAGAGCCTCATGCCAGGAAGAATTTCTCACTTTCATAGGAGAAATTTCGAAAGCTGTTCTTCGGTGGGAAATAATCATTCACTCATAATGTTCCACGACAAGTAGCAGTAAAGACAGAGGAATATAAAATAATGGTACAATGAATCCTACAATATGATCATTATGTTCCGAATAGTTCAATTTAGTCGGTGATATTTTCTGAATTACCTTTTCGAGGTACCTTTATGAAGACAAAGCGGTCGAGGGAACATCTAATATCCTTAAGGCATTTCGTAAGGCAAAGAAAGGTCAGCTGCATGCCTGAGCAGTGCTGCAGCTGCTAGACGTTTCTATTCGATAACGGTGGCCCCACTTTAAGATGCCACTGAGCGTACATTTATTTAACGGGTCTGCGGTGACCACAGCATTCGCTATGGGCATGGCGTCTGCGCGGCTTCCTTGTCGGGTCGGAACAAAAGTTGTTGACAGACTCGCTTCCCACCGGCACGAAAATTTCCGGCAGAATGGAAGGAAATTTTTCAGTTGATGCATTCGAAGCACGTCTGCAATTGTGTGTTGGAAAGAACATAAAACTCCCGTGAGGAAATAGTCGCTTACTGCTATTATGCTGGGAATGTTTTCATTCTTCAATGGGGCTGTGCTAATTGTTTGCAGGATGCGGTGAGTTTATGATTTAATTTAACGTTTTTTTCTTACGGAATCTTTTAGGTGTTTATCAGAACAATACAACGATTGAAATTTCTAGTCAAAACTTACACACGCTGTAAACATGAATAAAATTAAACGTCTCGCTTTCTTTTGCGAAAGCACATAAGTAGATGTATTTTTTATTAAGAGAAGCTCGTCCTAGAATGAAAATAGTTTTTTATTAAAAGAAGTTCGTCCTAGAATAAAAATAGTATTTTTCAAGAAGATTTCATTTGCACGAGATGTGAACTCTTAACTGCTCATACACTTCAAAGCCTCCAACTCAGGGGACAAGCGAGCACTGAGAGACCTAATTTCCAGCCACTTTTTGACGATAGTTTATAAAGAGAGAGTTCCGACCTGCCCCAGCAGAGGCAGGCGGCGCTGTCGACCGCTCCCGGTCCCTCCAGGAGGCGGAGTCTCCGTGCTGTGCCTCAGAAGAAACTTGGAACCGGCGGCTCAGCAAATTGAAAAAGAAATCCTGAGAGTGATATTGAAAATTATTCAATGTAATACAGCAATTCGTGCGGTATTCACTTGATTAAGACAACATACTTAAAAGGTCAAAGAAAGTGTTCGAAACACTTAAGCGCCACTAGTGTCATGGCATGTGTTTTTTCTTGTATCTCTTAGTCATTTTTGTCCAAGCATTCGCTCTGCCAAGGCTTCTCTCTATAAATTTTGACACTGTTTCATTTCTGAAAAAGAAAAGTCGAGTGAGGAAAAGAAAGCGATTGCAGGGCGTTCCAAATTGCATGGGTCCCGAAGTTGATCCAGTGCTGAACTAACAGAAAAACCAAAAGGTATATACTTTGTATGTGACCAAGTTTGGAATAAACTACTTTTCTTTTTCTGTCTGATCATGCTGAAGAGGGGTTTCTGTACCTACCTAACGACGAGTGCGCAGGGTGATCGATGGGGTGATTTTTTTTGTCCATTGTACCACTCCTCATCTGCCTTTACTTCCGACACAACTAGGGGAGGGGTTGGGGAGAAGTGGCATCTGTCACGTAGGTGGAAGGCGACGACGAAGAGAAGCTATCTTCACGAACCAAAAATGAGGCCCCAAACAGCGGCGGGTGGACCACATCATTTTGGGAACACTTTCCGAAGTGTGAATCATAAATGTCCCAGTGAATGTATTTTCTTCAATATTAGAATCATTTTCAATTCATTTCTAAATGAGAATCGTTTTAAATTGAGAACTTAATGGGCCAACTTTATCAATGTGGTTCTGGAGCAAAGGTGAGGGTATTAGTTTTACTTGGAATGCATCAAGCAAAAGAAACTCAATTTAGATGTTCAGAGCTAATGTACGTCTTCTTTACTTAAATTTAACGCAAGGCACAGTCTTCGAGTCTCATAAGGAACGTGTGCTTGATAAATGCAAGACTTTACGTAAGCTCTTGCAAACGATAACGTAACGACGAAGTCAATGCAAAAAAGGTCTGGCGTCGCAGTTTCCGCCTTGCCAAACTAAGCTCGCCTGTCTGTAAGTCGGTCAATATTCTCATCAAATGCGAAAGTGATCATTGTTTATTTCCTCCATTCGTGTGTAAAAGTATGAAGAACTTCTCAAAGCTCTACTTCCTTTAACACGTTGCCTACGTTTTGGGCCACTGGTGTATCATCCAACCAGTGTTGAGTAATGGTTTGCCTGTGACCAATAATTTTTTATCTGTGGTTACAGAAAACCTTTATATATGAATTATAACGTAAACAAAGACCATTATGCAGAGTAAAAAGAAAAGTGAAAATTACAGGAACAAATCTAACTTCAAAACACTAAAGTGTCGCCGAATTCAAATTCAGTACCTATTATGGACCAGATTAGGTGTATGCGTTCATACGTAAGGAACGTGTTAAATTAAAGTACATTTGCATTGATACGGATACAGAAGTTAGGTTTTGAAAACGTTTGTCTCCTTCGTCCACGTGTAGAGCAGTGGAAAAAAATTCTCGGACTGCTCATCGAGGCTTGGCAAACTCCATAGAGCTAAACAGGTCGGCGCCATCTCATGCAACCGGTTCCATGACCTGCGCTTTTATTAAGTCTGGAAAAGTTATTATCAGTCCACAAAGTGGCCTACTTTCTTGCCACCATGACTTCGTGTAGCCTGATGGCGTTTTTAGTGGCGCATTTAGCAAATACTTGGGCCCGAATGTGCACTTCTCTGATTAGTAGGGCGCTGCCTTCTGCTGCACGCTTCTGTAAGTCCGTTAAGCCACCTGCAATGGCGCACAAATAACCTAAAAGTAAGCGTATTAATAAATAACTAGGCCCACGTTCCGCGATAAATATCGTGTGAGTTATTGAATTGAAGTTAATTCAGTAGGAAGAATCCCAAAAAGGATGCTTGGAAGCTCGTCAATATATATATATATATATGTATGTATGTATTTTTGATCGTCAGTGCCTGAAGCATGAAAAGCTGATATTTTATTAGGGCAGACTTATTCATAATCCTTGAATAGATATCATTATTCTAATTTCTTACAGCGGTTTCTGCAATCGAAATGAAACACCAGACATGAAAACATATAATGGCAACACCGTTTATGAATTTCACCGCCCGGGGGAGTCTTCCTAGCATTCCAATTAACATTGGCGACGCGTTTTAATTTTATTTTTCGGGGTATAATGAGGTCAGATGAGTCAGTTGGCCCTGCGGACAAAGTTTGACAGGACTGCTCCCTTCCTTGCCCTACTCAATTATGCCGCACCATCGCCAGTGTCTCCGCCCACACCCAGCACAAGACCGGCTCTAGCCACAGCCCCGCCAGAATGCATGCTGTTTCCGCACCTGCGTTTTGACCAGTTCGGTGCTACGGCGTCTTATGTAGAAGCCGAGCCAATGTTTGCAGTTGGAACTCAGTCCTTCCGAGTCGGTATTGCGGGACTGATTCATACACCTAAAATGTGATTTTTCGTTTCAATGTAGACATGATTATGTGATTTTGACTTGGAGAAATAGTATTGTTGAACTGGAACTAAATTTTCGCCGAGCTGATTACTGAAAGCGTCGGTCGGACGGACGGAAGGTCTCTGCTCCAATTATGGAATAAATTAACAATGTCGTCATTTGGCCTTCTCACGTCGTACCTAGGAACATCGAACCTCAACGCGGTCACTTAATCATTTTCGAAAGTAGTTGCGGATGTCACACTGATCAACGTTACATTAAATAATGTTTGTTAGTTAACAAATCCTTAGTGAGGTCCTGTAATGTATTTAACCGGCTCATTTTATTTATATCTTACTTCATACTTAGTTATTATTTTTTCTTGGCACAGAGCAGTGATCCGTGATGTATACGTGCATAGAAAATAAAAATATTTTGAGGTATATTCTTTGTCGTGCTCCTAACACTAAATCAATGTAATCGCATAATGGTTGGTTTCTTAACCTTGGTTGCACCTGGTTAAGGTGAGGCAGAAAAGCTGGATGATTCCGTCTTTTCAGGCTATTTTATAAAGCAGCACGAAATCATTTACGATTCTCTACTGCTCATGTAAATAAGTTTGGGACGTTCGTGTTTGTACACTAAAGAGTGTTATTCGGGGATACATGCTGATTGAGGAAAAAACTTCTTTTCGTGTTCGTGTTGAAACAACCGTCCTTTTTAAACCCCCACCATCGAGTTAGTTATTTACTATGTCTGTCCAGAAATGTTACCATGGAGAAATAAGCGAGCTGGGTGGGGCACATGACCTTACCGTAATTAACGGAAATATTCTTTTATTCTCTTCATAGATACCGGTTAAATTTTGATGATATAATAGATCTCTTCCTTACCTTATCGGGTGTGATTGTTAACGTAGTAATGATAGGGATCATACACCGTGTCTTATAATAAATTTATTAACTTACTATTGACTCATTCACTCATGCATACCGGTTCACCGCTGAAGTTAGGAGAAAGAAATGAAACGCATTATGCAGTACATATATTCAAGGATTTAGAAATGCTTGTCCAATTATCGAAACAGATAGAAAGCTTGCAAGCTTCAACATTAGCTGGAAAAGTTTATTCCAGTTCATGTAAAACGAAACAGAATTTAACTGAAGTGCGCATTTGATCAATCAATACCTTTGATAATTGAGAGGAGTAGATACATTTACTAAGACTGCGTTGCTACAGGTGCTGGTGGTGGTGGTGATGGTGATGGCTGCAGCAGAGGTGGGGTGGTCGCTACCATCGTCGTATTCTCAGGTGAGTCGTCAGTGCGTAGTAGAACCAGGCCTCCAACCTGTCGCACCACATACGCACACACTCATGAGCTGGTTTGATTATGTGCACTAGCTGGGATTTTGCTTTGCTGAAGTCGTGTTTTTCGAGTGACTTTCATGGTACAACGAGAACTCTTTCAACCCCCGCGGAGACCGGAAACTAATGACGAGAAATGTTTCATATCTTGCCACGACGCCCTTACGAAGCCTTCGAGTCGCCAAGGTTGATAAGTAAAGTAAAAGAATCCAGCGATTGAAAATTCCAATAGAAAGGGCAAATCAGACCGCACTAGCTGGTTTTGTTAGGTGCATTTTAGCTGGTTTTGTTAGGTGCACTCTAGTTGGTTTTGTTAGGTGCACTCTAGCTGGCTTTGTTAAGTGCACCAGCTGGTTTTGTTAGGTGCACCAGCTGGTTTTGTTGGATGCACTAGCTAATTTTACCAGTTAGTTTAACATGTGTTGTAAAAGATGCACTGCGGTTTTTGTCCGTTACACCAGATGGTTTTGTCAGACCCAGAATTTAGCCTTGCCAGGTGCAAGGGCTGGAATTGTCAGATACCGTTTCTGGTTTTGTCATTTGCAGCTGATGGTTGAGCGAGAAAGGCAATCTGGTCATGCTGTCTTGTCAGCATGTCAAATTACCATACGACTTCCGGTAATGCTTGACACGCTCATGGGGTACACACTCGAGTTAGTTCAATTTCAAAGTTTGTTCACGTTTGGGATCAAACGTGACGGGGAAGTATGTAGTGGCATTCCAAGAGTAGAGTGGCAGCTTAAACTGTGATTTCAAGCGCCAGGATAATGGACTCAAGCTCTTAGACCACCGAATATAGCGTTTTTATCTGGTCTTAGCCTGAATCTAATTTTTATAAGCCCATACTCAATGCCTAGAGATTTTTGATTGTTCAAAGCTTGCACGTACTTCGGACATCTCAGAACATGTTGGACTTCTCTTGTACCCCCATAACTACGCAAGCCAAAGCTTCGAAGAGTACAGTGGTGGGAAATGATGATAGAACGCCGTACAAATTCACACATGTTTTTACTAACAATGATTCAAACTCGATGATATTTTGACCGAAGGAAGCTTATTAATTAAAGTAAAAGTCAGTGCATAAAAAAATTTGGATCAAGTTTGCCTTTCGAGAAGTAATTACAAAGATGTTGGATTTTATGGTAAATTTTACTGGAAATAAAAATAACCCACCTTATAAAAATTACTATTTACAAAACTGCTAAATATTTACATGTGTTTCCTTTAAACTGTGGCACAGTAACACAGCAGTTATTCATAAAATTCATAAAACTAATTAAGTTTTTAAGCATTTTTAATGGATTTGCCTTCAAGCATTCCATAACGGCACACCACAACCCGCTTTTCTTTTCGAACCGTTTGCTACTGGCATAAACCCACCTTGCTAATATGCCCCAGAGATTCTCGATAGGATTCGTGCAGATCAGGGAACTTTAGGGGCCATGTCAAAGTAGCAATATTGTAGTCTTTCAGCCAATTGGTTGTCAGTTATACAGCTTGAATTGCATCGTTATCTTGCTTAAACACAGCGTTATTGTGATGATCAGCCAAGAATGGAAAAAGACTCCTTTCTAAAACCGTCGTAAACATCGAAGCTTCAGCTTTCCTTCTATTTTCACCTAACTCGTGTTTCCTTCCCCATGTTCCCCAAATCATTAGAGACCCTCCTCCAAAATGCCGTTCCTGCAAACTTGTTCCTCTTTTCTTGAATCGTGCCAGTAATACTGGATCAGCTCCATCAAAATTATACTTTTTTCATCTAAAAAATAATTTTTCACGCACTCCTCTCGTCTGTCTTTGTGGAACTTCGCCTGTGATGGCTCCGTCTTTCCCCTTCTTATGTATCAAGTTTTCTGATGAGCTCAAAGTTTGTCGCACTCTCCTGGGTGTTATGTTTGTATCAAAAAGACGTTCGAAGGTTCCTGGAGCTTCCTCTGTACATAGAAGCTGCACGTAGCAGCCTCCGATGACTGGCCGAAGTTAATTTTGGTGGACGTCCGGTCGATCTTTTTCACCCGTACGATTCTGGATTTTACAGACAGTGACGTGTAACTTTTCTAGACCTATTAATCATACTGGAGATGGCTGAATGGGAACATCCTTTGCCACTTAAAGCTATTATTTGACCTTTTTCCTTTTCTGTCAGCATACTCCTTCTTGCCATTCTGATTAACTTGATATATTTAATTCAGGCGCATCAAGAATGCTGTACAACTGAGCACAACACCTGTGTCTGTCTGGTTTTGATCTAATAATTCAGTCTCACAGGAACTAAAATTTTGAAAATTTTGTAGTGTGTGCTAGCTTTATTTTCATCAAAATTTGCCACAAAAACCTATATTTTTGTAGTTACTCCTCGACAAGTTAACCTAATTAAAAACCTTGTTTATATAAACTGACGTCTAGTTTAATTAGCTTCCTTCAGTCAAAATTTCATCAACTTTGAATCATTATCAGTACAGCCATACGTTAATTTGAAAGGTTATCTATCATTATTTCCATCACTTTATTGTCGCATTTTGATATACGCGCCTCAGGATTCGTTTCAGTTGTAGAATTCAACATAGAAAAAGGCAAGATCCAGGTAGAAGGGTCCGACTTAATGATCTTTCTTTGAATGGGAGCAAGAAGTGAGCGAGAAAATTCTGGGCACATGATAAGCGTTATCGTTTGGAAATACCTGATGTTCCCGATAACACACTGTGACCGTGATCTACTTATAAATAAGGCTGTATAGTGAACTTAAATGCTTATTTATGTATTTATGTGCTTAATGAACTAATGGTTAGCTATGGCAACACTAATGCGTCTTTTTTTCCTGCACCATCGAAACGTTCATGAGTGAAAATATGAATTTCCAAAGGGGTTCGAGTGTTTTTTACTGTGATTTTGTTCTAATGATTTTTACCCAACATTTTAATGAAATGATTTTTATCCAATAATTTGATGAAATGATTTCTATCCAATAATTTAATGAAACGATTTTTGCCCAATACTTTAATGAAATGATTTTTGCCCAACATTTCAACACAATTATTTTACTACGCATTGGGTGCTTACGTATTATCGGGAGGACCTTTAAAAAAAACG